>JAJMGM010000002.1:164106-174914 GCA_030568675.1 Suhomyces xylopsoci
CCAGTTAAAAAAAAAAAAAAAAAAAAAAAACCCAATAATACAGGGAGCATATACCTACTTTATTTACTCAGGTTAATTTCATTTGTCTTGTCCATAAAGCAGTCTACGCTGTAAAAAAGGTTGCATCCCAGTGGTGAAATATCTGTGAAATCACACCCGTCTATCTTTTCACATATCAAGGCCGGGTTTTGCATAATTTACATTTACATTTACGGGTCTGGAAAAAAAAATGGCCGGTGCAATAGCGAAACCAAAACCTCTAAAGATTTATGGGCGTTCCCACTACGCTTGTACGAGGTGTAAGCTTTCGAAAGTAAAGTGTTCGGGAGAGCGGCCAGCATGCTCTAACTGCAAAAACGTCAACAAGGCGGACGCTTGCACGTACCCCACCAAGGACCGCAAGATTGTTATTATGGAAAGTGACTTGAACAAGCTCCAGGAAAGAGTAGAATACTTGGAAAACTTCACCCAGCTAACCAATGACAAGCGGACCACCTTCGGCTCGAAGTCCTACAGTAGCCCCGAGTTGGTTTACAGCCGTTCGCCCTCTCCGGACACAGCCGTGGACCAGGACCCTGAATATAGCGAGACATATACTGAACAAAAGCAGGATTCCGTCAGCAATGACAAAATAAATAGCAATATCTTGCCGTTCACCGCCTCCACCAAGCAGCAAGAGTCGTACCGATCCAGTTCCGGCCGCGGATCGGGCGGTGTGGACGATTTCTTCAGTCCGGACTTTCAAAGTGAGCTCCTTCACATACATATTTTAAAGGCCTGTAAGCAGAAACTACCCGAAAGAGCGTACGCCCAGGTCCTCATCAACGAAGTTCACACGGCCTACTGCTCGGAATTTTACTTGGTCAACGTGGACGAGCTCAACTCCACGGTGGACAAAATATACCTGTTTTTCGAAGACGACAGTGCCGTGCTCGACAGCTTGTTGCAGACGGTGCTGCAGAAGTCGCTCTGTTTCTTCTTCATCGTGCTAGCCTTTGGCGAGCAGCTTCTCAACACCAGCAAGGATCTCAAGCACTATCCGGGCATCGAATTCTACTACCTTGCCGGCCACCTATTCAAGATCACCGAGGAGAATATCGACATACTATTTGTGCAGACGGCGTTGCTTTTTGGGCTCTACTCGTCCAACCTCAACCTCATCAACACCGCCTACAACTTCGTGGGAATCGGCACCAAATCGTCGCTTTCGCAAGGGTTCCATCGCCAAAAAGAACGTCGTACTGTCAGCGACTTGGAGACGCTCCAGGACCGCGTAGCAGCAGAACAGTCAAAGAGGCTATGGTGGACGGTGTTTGTGATCGATACGTTGTTGTCTACAAAGACTATCAGCCTTCAGTACACCGACACCGACGTCGACTTGCCGAGCGAAAACTGCTACGAGTTGGGCGACTCTTTCGACACAGAACTCTTGGAAACAAACGTGCATTTGTCCAAGTACGTGGCCAAGTACGTGCGGTTGATCTACGGCCCCAACATCCGCACGTTTTCCATCAACTACATCAACACCACCCAGTTCAACCAGCGGCTTTTGATGAAGAACATCATCCAGTCGTCGCGCGACTTGATCCTCTACTTCGAAGCCCCGTACCTCACCAAGTTCAGCGCTTCCGACATCATCATCGCCGAGTCCCGCAGCGTAGCCACCCTCTTTTTGAGCTACCACCACCTTGTGCTCATTATCACCAAGCCGCTTCTCCAAATCATCTTCGATCCCAACACCCAGTCGATCGAGAATATTCCGGATATCGAGGCGGCTATCTCCAAATGTATCTTTATCGCGTGCACCTCCATTGATATTATCGCAAGACTATTTACCTATCAAAAGTTGTTTTTGTTGGGGCGCTGGGACAGTCACTACTTGTACTCTTCGATCCTCATGATCATTGTAGCAGGAATTGAGGGCAAGAACTTCACCCAGCTTGCCACGGGCATCGCCATTCTCAAGTATATGGCCAGCAAACACAACGTCAATGCCAAACAAAATTTTTCCAAATTGGTCGAGATCGACCAGATCTTGAGACGATCGCCGAGTGTGAAATTTGAGATCGACTTGAACGTCACCGTGGAGTCCACCGTGATCAACTTTCCGTTGGTGTTTCCTCAGTATGCCATTCCTCTCAACGACTTTGTAGACGATCCTCGCTGGAAAGACTACCGCTTTTCTGCCGAGATCGAAGGTTATTCGCAGCCGTTTCGCTCTCCGATGATGTCGACGGCCCACAAAAACGGTCCGCAGAAAGACAATCATGAATTGATTCTGAGGATCGTGAGTGAAATTAGTGTATAACCCACTGACTCCCACTAACTGACACTGACATGATATACTCCACTAACTGACACTGACAAGGGATCCTCCACTAACTGACACTGACTTGGAATGCCTTCACCTCATCGTCATACTATGTCTACTTACCTCATACTGCTTACTCCTCGGACGAATTCACTGACGACTTCTCTCATTATATTTGGATTTCCATATTTATTCTCCGATCGCCATTTTATACAAATTCTGGTGAGGGGCATTGTTGGACTACTTTGAAGTATTATTATAATTCTACGTGTTGTGTTACTAACCGCATACGCACGCGCGTAATAAGGTATGGACCAATTGTGTAATTAACCTAAACTACTTGTTCATAACTGCTAATGTGAGTCTCGGAGCACCTATATGGAAACATCTGAATGAGTAAAGACATTGTATTCTCGCAAATAAACACTAATTTGATGAGGTCAATTGGTTGTCCAGCACCATATAATGGCTTTCTCACTTTTACTGACACTTATATATCGCTTCCGAAAAATATTCAATTAGCTTTCAATGGGGTGAATCCCCAATTGACCCCTAATATATCCTGTTCAAATTGCTTTTTCGGGCTATTTGACCCTTGGATAAAACGCATTGCAATTCTCCTTTTGCATCCGCGTGATCGTTGATCGCTTGGATCTTGATTTTCTTGATAATGGCTGCGAAAATTTTATCATAGCCAGCACCTCACTAAACAAGTCCAAACAAAACACAGTATATAGCTCAGTGTATAGCCTACACGCCAATCTACTTTTTACTAATCACGTTCTATTTCTATTAATCTATCATAAGCCATCGTTGAAGTTGAACTGGTCGTTCAAATTCAACTGGTGTTCGATCATTTCTGTCCAGGGCCCCACAAAGTCGAGCCCCACGTTTCTGTTGTTCATAAACCACTCCATCACCTCGTTATCCCCTACCAATACCTGCAATGGACTTCTCAGCGGATCTTCTGGCGCCTCGTTTGCATCGCCCGCAGCCCCGCCGTACAAATTGCCTTCACTTCTATTGAGGTCGGGCGCGACTTCAGCATTGAAGAATGTCTCGCTCGAGTAGACATTGTTGTCCATAGGCGGGGCGGCGTTTCCAGTGTACGGCGAGCCGTTTGCGCCGGCTTCCATCCTGGCTCTGTACCTAGCATTTTCAGTCTCCTCGTCTTCCAGAAACGCCCGCGCTGTGGTTTTCATTTCCGAGCACAAGTACATTAGCACGTTAGAGTATCGCGTGCACAAATGAAGTTCGTCCGGCGAGCAGTCGCGAAGAGTAATTGCGGCTCTTTGGATGCTCTGAATAATTTCATCGATGGTGATGAGAGAAAGAGACAAAATGGTCGAGTCGAAGTCATCGATGGAGTTGTTTTTAGTACCATTCAACGACGCCTTGGACGACTTCTTGTGTGCTGTGATGGTGAGGTAACATTTGACTATAAAAGCTACAGCGCGCACCATTCTCGTAAGCCATCGCACAGGCATAAACCGCAACATCTTGAGCCGGTGCACCCTGTGGGCCACCAACAACATTTCGTTTGCAGCGTTGAACGCCTGTTCTATGTACTTTGCCGAGCGCGACATCTCGTCCAACTTGAGCGTTGCCTTGCCCACCTTTCTTTTGTGCGGAGGCTGCCCTGGTCCTGAGCCTTGGTGCTCCAAAAGCCCTTTAGGCGAGGGACTTAATGCAAGCGAATAAATGTAAAGCTTGACGTAATTGAACTCGAATACCAACGACTCCTGCTCGATTATCTCCGCCACCTCCTTGGAGGCTTTGGAGTTGGGGTTGAGCCAGTCGTTTCGCGAGTACCGGGTCGAAGCCGTGGGCGAGGGGGTCAAAAGCAGCCGGTATTTGCGGCCCCAGTTATTGATAAGAGGGCTGATGATGTTCAATACCGACAAGTTCTGGCGCTGGCTCAAACCGCCGAGCTGGGCCTTAAATCCGTACAACGACTCGTGACCGAGCGACATGATCTGAAGCAACTCGATTTGCGCTTTTTGCGACCTGGTGAACCGGAGTGTGTGCTCGCTGGAAATGCGCTTCAAGTCGTCCTCGGTCATACGAAGAAACTTGCCGTCGTCATCCTCCTCTACATTCTCCATATCTTCCTCAGAGATCTCGTCCTCGTCCAAATCCACCTCCGACAACGAATGCGCCAACATCGATCTACGACTAATGTTCATAACCGAGTTGATCTCCGCGATGTGGCTCGCCAAAAACGTCTTGGAACTGATCTCCATAAACCCCATGTCCTGCGCAAGCCGCACGGCCGACCCGATAAGCATCCACGCCATGCGGTAGCTTCGGCGCATCGCGCCCAACCCGGCCAAGTTGGGACCCTCGCCGCCCGATTCGGGCGCGTTGCTGCTCGTCTTGGCGCCGTAGAACGAATCTTCCTCTGCCTTATTGGCGTAATCGCTCCACCGCCAGTGAATGGCTCGCGGGTTCCACTCTGTGAATAGATAAAACGCAAAGATGGTTCCTATGGACCGCGTGCTGGCTTCGGCCCACACCGTCTGCGAAATAAGCCTCTGGACGTACAACCAGAGTCTGTCGTGGATCTCGATGTTCCGCGGCACCGCTCCGTTGACCCCAACATTATTTTCTAACGGATGGTACCTGGAGGCTATCGTGATAATCGTACATAGTAAAATGGGGTACCCGGAGAGAATGTCGGGAGAGTGGAGAAACTTGGGGATATGGGGAAAGAAAGGGTGCATGGTAGAGAAAAAGAGGTTGATGAGGCGTTCGGCTTCGGCCTCGGAAAGAATTCCGTTGGGCTCGCCGATATACTCGATGTTGGAGAGCTTGGTCGACGCCTTGGGCCGCACCGCAAACCCGTTTTCCGCCGCAGGCATCGACATTCGTTTCTGGTAGTTGGGCTTCATGTACGCAGGGATCGAGTGTTTGGAGCCCGCCATATCTTGGGTGGGGCCATTCCCCCCGGTTACGGGCGCTGCACCCACCACGGGTCTCGCTGGTGGTGCGGTGGATTCGGCTGCGGACTTAGGATCGTATTTTTGCCTGTGGCTCATCTGGGCTTCGATCTGCTGATGTTTGGTCCGGGCATCGATGTTGTCTCGCTCGTCGGCTTTGGCAATGGTCCCCGCCGCCTTGGCCAAAAACACCAACGCTCCTTCCATGGTGGAAAAGTGGTTGTTGGGTGTTTGGTGCGGAGCTTCTTGTCTTTCGGGCACCCCAAAGCTCTCCTTAGAGTGTCTTCTAGAAGACTCATTTAGTATATTGGTGACCGACGGAAGCCGGTGCGACCCCGGCGCGTCCCTCGAATCTGGGTCGATGCCCAGAGTGAACTTTTCGTGAAGCCGGACTGCCAGGTACTGCTGCGCATCATGTGCAGCACCCGTTTTCTCCACTGTAGGTATTTGCTGGTACGGCTGTGGTTCTTGGTTGGGGCTCTGTGGCGAGCTCTCGCTGCCCACACTATCTATCTTTCTCTTTTTCTTACCGAGCGACACGTTGCCCGCACCTCCTCTTTTCGACTCTACGAACACACAATCCTTGCGTTCTCTCTGGCATCGGGCGCACTTGCCATCTCGAGGATTGTCTACCGGGCCCAAATCGCACTTGACTTTGCGGACTCGGCAGTTCAAACAGGCTCGATAGTTACGTTTGAACTTGCCGTTTCCCGGTACAGGCGATCCTCCATTGGACTCTACCGGCGACTGTTCGCCGCTAACACCCGAGCCACCTCCTCCGGCATTTGTTCCGTAGACGTCCATATACTCGTTTTCGGACGGTTCCATCGCTATCCTTTATTACCCGAGGCTATCCGTGACAAATGGAACAAACTAAAATCAAAAGGTCGGATACGTATCAAAGATATCAAGTATACGTAAGGCTCGGAAACAGGCCAATTCTCTATGTATGACCCGTGTGTCTTGTGACTTCTACTCTAGTTTGGTCTTCCGAATCTGTTGTGCTCTGTTTAAATTTTTCACCGCCCAAATCCGTCGCTAACCGCGAGTAATACGGAACTCCACAAAAGCTGGCTACCTATCTCATACCACAGAAGGGTAAACGGATCAATCAAAAGGATTAAATATTTAGATGATCTACTTGGCTAATCTCGTATACTCTTGATTGTAATTAGCTACGTAGCATATGGCTCTTCGTAATATGTCACCTGATTGGGGCTTCGCTCCAAGGCGTAAATCCCTTGCTGTCCTAATCTACCCCCTACATAAAGCCGTTTTGAGACAAATTCAACTGCCTGGTTCTGGTCGCTTATCTCTCGTCGCCTAATACTCGACTCCCTTAATTCACGCCGCGCCTCGTACGGCTCAACTATTGATACTTACAGTCTTAACTGTCGTTTGATTTTTAATGTGCTAGAGTATCAATATATCAAGCAGCATCTGGTAAGACAAGTATATATATACATGTTCTTTTCTTCTTTTTCTTCTTTTCTTCTTTTCTTCCTTTTTCTACATCTTGACTACATATTCAATCTTAACATTATAAATCGATACACTGTTTAACGCTTCACCAACTGCAACTTCTTGACTTGTTCTTCCAAAGACTTCAACTTGGTTTGCATCTCTTCCAAGTCCTGGTTCAATCTATTTCTCTCATTGACAATGTTGGATTCCCACTGTCTAAATCTCTGTTCTTCGGCCTTGACTTGCTCGGTAAAAAACTTCTTCAACGCGTCCTCCTCTTCCTTGAACTTAGGATTGTGCAATCTGCGTGGTTTCTTGGAAAAGTTGGACTTCTTGATAACTTCGCCGTTTTCACCAACTTCTTCCTTTTCTTCGCCGTTGGCTGCTTGGTCCTCGTCGGAACCTCCCAACTTAACAGATCTGTATGTTTCAAAGTGGAACTCGTTGGTCGAGAGAATCAAATCCAACATGTTGGTTCTCAACAACAAACTTCTCAACTTCTTGAAGTCACAGTGTTGGTCGTTTTCGACCTCAACCAAGCCCCAGGGGTACTTTCTTCCTCTAACAAACTGGCCCGGCGCAACCTCAAACTCCTCTTCAGACCCAATAATGGCAAATGGCATCGATTCAATCAACTGCTTGGAGTGCTCGGCACTGGCCGGGTCGTCTAATTCCAAAGGCGGAGTGTAGATATTGATATCCTGGGCCTCAATGACATCTCTTATCCTGGATTTGAAAGCTTCAAGCTCAATAGGCGATAAGGTGTCGGACTTGGCAATAATGGGGATCAAGTTGACTCTGGTGCTGAGACGCTTCATGATCTCGATGTCCAAGGGCTTGAGAGAGTGTCCAGTGGGGCGGATGAAGTAGAGACAGGCGTGAACCCTCAAGTCTTTCTTGTTAGATCTGCTGGGTTGTTGTTCTTGTTTCATGTACGACTCGTGCTGGTCGTCAATAAAGTCGATGATTGGAGTCCACGAGTCGTGGTTGTTGACATTGTTGCCAAAGCCTGGGGTGTCGATGATGTTGAGACGGATCTTGAAGTTCTTTTCCTCCAAAATCGCACGCACAATGTCTATGTCGACCGTCTGGTGGGCGCTGGTGAACTTGTTGTGTCTTTCGGTGGGATCTTGGTATGGTTTGAGGGATGACTGGAAAAGGGTGTTGATGAACGTGGTTTTACCAAGTCCACTTTCCCCAGCAACCATCAATGTAAACGTCGATCCTTGTTTGGATACGATCTTGTACCTAAAATGTTAGTACTGTCATGAAATACTTGTCATTTTGAGGATAGCCCAAACGCTCCCAGCTCTTTAAGTTTGGGGGTTACATACCTTTGGTTCGGTAAGTTAGCAATTCCAACTGGCTCGGGCATGATACTGTGATTAATAATGTAGACTAGAAGCCAATAAACTGTTTATAAGTCTCCGTCTGATTGATCCAATCCGTCGTCTTTTTTGTTTTTGTTGACGAGCGTGCGCGGGCTGAAATACGCGTCCAGACGACAAACCTACAAGTACACAGGAAATCACTAACCTTAGTGCAGGCACTGAGCACAGGCTCCGAAGGAGCTTGGGCTCTACCACGAACTAGCACACTATGTAAGTTTACCATGATTTTCTACAACATTAGCGCTCTATGTTTTATTAATATATATGGTGTAGTACTAGTATTATATAGGCAGTGAAAAGTGTGTGAATTTCGCGGAAACATTAGCTCTCACTACACAGGAATCACTAGCTTTCCTCACTACAGTGGAATTCACTGACCTCACTGAGCACACGTTTGGGGCATGTGGTTACACAACAAACTAGTCCTTTATATATTTTCGATGGTCTACAGTGTAGTACTGAACACTATGACTATATAGGTCCAAATAATCTCTACAACACAGTAGCACTCTATGTAAGGTGGTCTGCGGTGTAGTTTAACTCAAAACAATGGTGGTAGAAGTTAGCGGGAAAAACTCACTACGCTGAAAATCACTACGCTGAAAATCACTACGCTGAAAATCACTACGCTGAAAATCACTACGCTGAAAATCACTACGCTGAAAATCACTAACGCACTAAAACTCCTTAAGCGCACTATCCACTATTATTAGAATATCCCCACGAGATGATTCTTGATTTGTAGTAAAAGACGTTTTCTCGGTAGTATCAGCTCTCTATTATCTATATTATATACTTCTTTAGGTCAAGTGAGTGTATAAATACCGACACTAACCCGAACAATTACTCACTATCAACTACTTTTAATTTTCTAAAAATAATTTAATGTCAAGTATTTTGGGAGTCGCTGGTATTAAGTAGGAAAAGGATCTGCCTAATTGCCCAAAACAAAACTCTTTGGTGGTGTAATAACTAGTTATGGGACTGCGGAAAGTACAAGGAAGTAGGGATATGAGAAGAGCAGAGAGTGGATTAGCGGTTTATTTTGGTATAAGTATTATATTTAGATATAAAGACAACTGAAGAACTGGTGTTAATTCACAGTGTAATTCTAATAAGTATCAAAACAAATTCTAGGGTTGATAATTAGAATCGCACGCACAATATATACTAAACAATAGAACAAGCAATGGAGGGGAATTGGTTAGATTGGATTGAAAAGTAGTTGGAACAGGAGAACAAAATAACATAGAGATAGATGGAGGGTGGTTTGATTTAGATTTATTCTTCCTCTGGTTTAGCTTCGGTGGATGCTTGTTGCTGTTGTTGTTCTTCAGCTGGAGCTGGAGCCTCCGACAAATCTGTCCATAAGGTCAAGTTATCTCTTAATAATTGCATAATCAATGTAGAGTCCTTGTATGAATCTTCAGATAAGGTTTCCAAGTCGGCAACAGCGTCGTCGAAAGCTTGCTTGGCCAAGTGGCAGGCTCTGTCAGGAGAATTCAAGATTTCATAGTAGAACACGGAGAAGTTAAGGGCCAATCCTAATCTGATTGGGTGGGTTGGTGGTAATTCGGTCACAGCAACGTCGGAGGCAGACTTGTAAGCTTCTAACGACAAGTCAGCGGCTTCTTTACGTTTGTCGGCGGTGGCGAATTCGGCCAAGTATCTGTGGTAGTCACCCTTCATTTTGTAGTAGAAGACCTTGGATTCGCCGGTTTGAGCCGAGGAGATCAAGTGGTCGGTCAACACAGACAAGATGTCTTCACAGATTTTGGACAATTCAGCTTCGATCTTGGTTCTGTAGTCACGGATCAAGGTAACTTGGGTTTCGTTGCCCTTGGCGTCTTCCTTTTGTTCAATCGAAGAGACAATTCTCCAAGAAGCACGGCGAGCACCAATAACGTTCTTGTAAGCAACGGACAATAAGTTACGTTCTTCGACTGACAATTCTTGACCGGAGGAAGCAACGGCCTTCATGTTTTCAACCATTTCTTCATAACGTTCGGCTTGTTCGGCCAATTTGGCGAGGTAGACGGAGTCTTCACGAGAAGCAGGCATTATGTGTATTTGACAGGGGGTGAGTTTTGAATTTTTTGGATGGACGGGTTAAAACTAAAGAAGTTAGTATAATGCTAAAGGTTTGAACGCGTTCAATGCCCAGCCAGTCTCCGCTTGCTCGTGTCAGCAATCGAAAAATCACAGCAACGCACTCACAGAAAAAAAACAAAAAGAAATTTGCCCTTTTTCGTTGTGCGACTCAACACGTATACAAGGGAAAACGAGGATACGGCGGGGCGTAGTATGAGTGGGTCGAGACAGCAGTAGGTAAAACGTAGTAAATAGACCAATAAGAGGTAGGAGTGGTTGTAGACCAACTTATCTCGACCACAACAATCAATTTCACAAAAGTTTTTGATTGATTGAGCCGAAAATGCGTTGGTCCGATTTGTTGTTACTTTGGTGGTAAATCAAAATGACAACATTGAAGTAATTGTTGTAAATGTTTAGATGTAGACATCAATCATTCGGTCGCCATCATCTACTCCCCTCCACCCTGTAGTCATCGATTGATGAATGTAGTACGGCTAAAGTTCTGAGTGAAACTATTTCAAAACACAGATCACGCATTTGGGGACCCCCTTCGTCCAGTAATTGCAGGGCGATTAATTGTGGGTAAAAGCAGGGATCGTGCTGGCATTG
>JAJMGM010000002.1:775014-1061027 GCA_030568675.1 Suhomyces xylopsoci
CTACAACTTCACTCTGTTAATTATGTGATTAGCTACAGTTACGCACTAGAATTACAGACTACCTCTGTAAATCCCGTAGATTACAAAAGAATATTTCACCAGTTTACTATTTCAGCTAAGTCATCTACCTATCTCAAAAACTGAATCATAATAGAAGCATTCACTTATAGTTATTCTGTTAAGTCATCTACGTATCTCAAAAACTGAATCACATTAGAAAAACTCACTTATAGTTATTCTGTGGTCGAGTATATTTTATTTTGTACAGTTTTTCGCACATTTCATAATTACATGCAGCTTTACAGTACTAGTCTTCTCCGTTCTCTACTTCTCCTATGAGCTCTAACATAACATTGTTCCACTACAGGGACTATCGTGGTGCCACCATCGAAGACTTGGATATCAAACCCGCCATCTCCATCACCCCCACCACGCATTTGCTGCAGGCATTGGAAATAGCGTTCGAGAACGAATTCACCCATTTGCCAGTGATTCATGAAACCAACAGAAAGCTCTTGGGAGTGTTGAACGTAGGCGATCTCAAAAAGGATCCCAGCAAGATCGGCAAGAGCTCCTTGAAGCCCTTGACCCAGTACTACATGATCTGGTTCAACCACAAGGCCAAACTCAAGTACGAAGCAGAGTCGTCCCAGGACCACCCGCACGCACCATTGCACTCCACGATAATGAAACCCAAAATGGGCTCGGGGAAAAAATACCACGAGCTCACCCCGGCAAGTCCCCTCGAGGACTTGGCCAAGTTCTTCAATCTGGGCCAATACTTTGCCATCATCGCCAACAAAGACGATAACTTTGTCTACGGAGTAGCCACGCCAGAAGATCTCATGAGATACGAAAATTCGCGGCCGCGTTTATAAAACATTAATGAAGAAAACAGTAATTATTTTAAAATGTATTGAGAAGTGTTACTGAGTACTTGATTACTGAGTACTTTACAATACAACAAAAGTATCTATTTTAAATCTATAGAGTAATAATTACTGAGTAAGTGGTTACTCAGTAAGTGGTTACTCAGTATTTAACAAAATATTGTTATGTATTGAAATCTATGGAGTAGTGTATAATTAGTACTTGTTTACTGAATGGCGTTAACTGTAATAAAATCATCTATTCAAATCTATAGTGTATACTTAGTACTTATTTACTGAGTAGTGTTTACTGCTTATTGGGGAATTTCCAAAACTAATTTACCGGTGGTTTTACGGTTTTCCAAAGCCTCGGTGGCCTTGGCGTAGTCCTTCAACTCGTAGGTAGCGGAGATGTCAAAGTCCAATTCGCCCGATGCGATCTGGTCGGCCAACTCTTTGACCCAGTGGTCCCATTCCTCCTTGGTTCCAATGTAGGCAAATAACATAGGACGCAAGATCTTGATGGCTTTTGGCGACAATTGGGTAAGCTCTACAGGAGGGACTACACCGGAAGCGTTACCGTAACTAACAAAAGTACCCTTTCTGGCGGTGGAAGCGAGCGAGGTCTCGTAAGTGTCTTTACCAATAGAGTCGTAGACAACTTGCACACCTTGGTTGTTGGTGAACTCGTTGACCTTGGCAACTACATCGTCTTTTTGCGAGTTGATGGTGAATTCGGCACCCAACTTCTTGGCCATGTCCAATTTCTCATCGGTAGAGGCAATGGCAATGACGTGGGCACCCTTCTTAGCACAGATTTGAACTAACAATCTACCTACACCACCGGAAGCGGCCCACACCAAGACGTAGTCTCCCTTCTTGACGTCGTGGGACTCAACGGTGAATGACACGGCGGTCAAACCGGCAATGAGCATCGAGCCGAAAACCTTGAGCTTTTCGTCAGAGGCCTCGGGCTCGAGCTTCACAATAAGCAAGTGCGAGTCCTGGATCTTAGTGTACTGAGCAAAAGTCGCACCCGAAATGTACGCAACTTTGTCGCCCACTTTGTAGTTTTTGACGTTCTCACCAACTGCGTGAACTACACCACTGGCTTCACGGCCAAACACCAATGGAAATTCGGCTGGGTAAATACCCTTTCTGAAGTATGCTTCGATGAAATTGATACCAGCATACTTGTTTTTGATCAAGATTTCGTTTGGTCCAAGTGGAGTGACTTCTTGGTCGGTGTACTTGATGACGTCGTAGCCTTCGCTGACCTTTTCAGCAAGAACAACCTTTTGAGTTTTTGGATAAGACATGGTGATGGAATTGATGAGCGAGCCCCCAGCTTTTGCGGTAATCCACAGTTATATACAATTATGCACGATCCACACCTGGGTTGCGTGTCACGTGCCGCTTGACGTGGCTTAATAAGCTGCCACCGGCTTATTAAGCACCCGGAACAGCATAGAAGCGACCCGGAACATCCACCACATAAGCGACCCGGCCGCTCCAGAAGTCATCGAAGAAAGAACACAGCCATTGCACTCACCGCATTATACTTACCACGTTTTATCTAGTATCTTGAGCTGATAGAATAAATGGAACCTTCCCTTTGTTTGGTGATCTCTACTTTTTATTTTTTTTCTTTCTCAATAAATTGTTGGCTTTGGCATTTTCCGCCAACAACCGCTCCACCTTGTCACCATGCCGCACTTTCTGTTGGTGACCAGAGGGATCTTCTTTGTAGGCGTAGCTGATACTGACGGGCGAGTTCATTAGAATGGACCCGTCCATTTTCTCTATGACTTTATCACTGGTGCTAAAATCATCAAATACCAAAAACCCATAACCTTTGGAGTTCCCTTCGGAGTCTCGTTGAATTATGGGCGGCTTGATCAATGTGCCGAACCGCGAAAACGTATTGTGGAGAAATTGCTCGTCGATGAGCGAGTTGAGACTACTAATAAAAAGTTTCGCTCCCACGTCAATGTATCCGCTGTTCGAATCGGGACCGGCCCGGGCCACAGGACCGCTACTCTTCGAACCTTCGGTTTTTTTGATCTTGAGGGTTTTGCCGTAGAGCCGGACGCCCCGTAATATGTCAGCAGTGTAGTCGGCGTCTTCTATGGTCAGAAACTCGACAAACCCAAATCCTTGGTGGGTTTTCAAGAGTCGGTCTTTGGGCATGTTGAGCGAGCGGACCGGACCGAACTGGACAAAGAGCTCGTACATCAAGATCTCGGTCACTTGGGGGTCCAAGTTCCCAAAGTATAGTGTCGCCTGCTGGTTCTTCTCTGAGTCCTGTAGTCTTCTAAACACACTGGTCATGGTGTGGTGTTCTTCTACTGTGAGGATGCTGGTCTTAAGCGATGCTCTTTGCGGTCGTGCGTGTATTAATCTACATCATCTAATGGGTGCAAATTGGCTGCAGTGGCAGTTTGAGCACTATTTTCCGCCTCAGTCACATCAGGCTGAGACTCTGGTGCAGTAACATCAACCGCACTCGTTTTCTCTACCACTTCTTTTGATGACGATTCCTCTGGTGCGCTATCAGACTCATCACTGGAGTCTGAGTCCAGACTAGAATCACTATCGGATTCCAGACTAGACTCACCTGCTATTCCATACGCTTCATTCTGATCTATTTCGTAATCGTTCATGTCCTCACTCGAAATGTAGATCGTGGGGTACTCCAAAACCACCTTATCCTTCAACACTTGCGATATCGGAAGAGTACGGTCTAGTGGTATTAATGACAATTGCGCTTTGTTACGGCTGAGCACGTTCTCCAAATGAAAACTAAGCTTGTCTACATCCAGCTGGCCGAGTCCGCTCACTATGTTCATCGGCACTGCTTCTTTGAGAACCAAATGTTCTTTGAGCCGGTAGCTCAAAAACCGCGACAACTCTTTTCCGCCCTCGCCTAAAAAGACCCACTCTACAGTCCATATAAATGCTTTGGCCTTTTTATCGTACCCCGTTTTATTGGAGGTGGCCCGGGACATGCCTGCTGGTAGCTGTATCACCAACGTATTTTCTCTTTTGACAAATGTAGAGGGTTGGTGTGGAAAAACGGCGTTGACCGTCTTGAGTCGCGCATCCTCAATATTATTGGGCTTGAATCGCTTGTTACCGGAGTTGTGCTGAGAATTGCCAAGGCCATGCTTGAATACATTGCGGGCCTGACTCTTGACGTCACTCTTGCCTAGCTGGATCAGTCTATCTACATTGAGCAAAAAATTGTAGTCTCTGTTCAAATGGGTCGAGTCTTCACTAAACTCGTTTCGCGGGACAAACTTGGTCTGGTCCACTAGCCCGGTGCACTCAGTCTGCTGCTTGTGTCTTCGTACACACGTTATAGAACAGGTGTTGGTTTTGCACGCGGGACACGTATACTTGTACTGGTTGATGTGACATATCGAACACAAGCCTTTCTCGGTCTCCATGGCCTGGGGTCTATGGCTGGCGATGGGCTGGCGATGACCTTTAGCGATGGGCTCGATCTGGGCAGACTGCGATATACGCCGTCCGTGTAAATTTCAGGCTGAAAAATCACGGCCTCAAAAAAATCTGATCTTGACATGCTCAAGACACCCATCACTGACCACGATGTTTAACCGCAGTATTGGACGTCTCTCCCAGGCAGGACCTTCTTTGGTAAGAACCAAAAAAACAAGAATCACATTACCCGAAAAAATACCGGTACAATTGTTGAAAAATGTGCCTGGCGTCGGAGCTGCTGGAGAAATCCTCAGAGTCAGACCGGCCTACATGAGAAACTTCTTACATATGAACAACAAGGCCGCATACATTCTCAAGGGACAAGCGCCTCCGCTTCCTGTAGTAGAAAGAGAAGTGGTCCAAGTGGTGGAGACCCAAGAAGTGGAAGTGACTGCCCCAACCCCCGTAGCTGAAGTGACCGCACCTACCAATGCCGGAGCCATGTCGTTGGACGAATTGTCCAGTCTTTTCAACACCATGAAAAATAAGAGAAGCAAGACCAATGTCAATGCAGAGCAGTCGTTCGCTACCGGTGCAAGTGAAGAAAGCTACACTTTATCTGAATTGAAGGAGTTGGTTCCAAACCCATACGTCATCAAGGGCGAGTTTCCTGTCACCAAGGAATACTTGGCCTCCGTCATTTTCAACTTGTCAGGAAACCAAGTTCCTGTTTCCGCCATAAAGTTGGGCCAAGACAAGTCCTTTGTATCGGAAATCTCCCAGGCCGGAAACTACAAATGGATAATATCGTCGCCTGCTGAAAAAGCGTCCTTCACCGTCGCCTTGACTGTCAACTAGCCTGTACATACTGTATATACAAATCTCATAAACCTGTCACGAGAACACTCACAAGAACACTCACAAGAACGCTCACTTTTCTTTTGTCGCACCACTCTTTTGTCTGCATTTGATCTTTTGTCGCATTCTCATCACTCATCTTTGATCTCACTCCTCACTCACCTTTACTCTCACTCATCTTTGATCTTACTTTCGCATTCTATTACTCATTCACACTATTTGACTAAACCTATAATCTTTTCTTTTCATGGGAGACCTTACATATACGGCAGCTAAATCGTCCAAGATTTCCAAAAAGCCGGCACTAGGCTCTCCAATAAAGAAGTTACTGAAGGGCCTCAAAGGATTCACAAAACCGCCAACCCAGTTTGTTCGTACGCAGAGCTTAGCAGGCAGCGATGGCAAAAAGACAACCACATTAACATCGCCGTTTCAGAAAAAAGCTACGTCCAACGACGATCCTTTGGTCGTACAGGACTACAATGTGCAGCTAGATTACCAACTATCTCGAAAAGACGATATAACACAGGGCATTTCCACCATCCTAGACAATCAGTGGAGCGAGTCGTCGCGCTTGAACAAAAGGTACTACAATAATGACGAAAAAGTTGGCCAGTCGATGGAGACTTTGGTGTTTGGGCTCAAGGGTCTTTCGATGTCTGTCAAGGCCGATATCATGAAGTATCGCACGCAGCAGTTTCCTTCCAGCTTGATCACCACCGCCCAATTGTACTCGATGTACGAGCAGCAGGGCCCCACTTTTGTAGACAAAAACGTAGAAATACAGATACGCAGGGGAGTATTGCGCAAGTTTGTGATTACAAATGCCGCGCCGGTGATTCTGAGCTCGCCCCAGCAGTTCCAAAACGGCAGAGTCACGTATGGGTTTGAAAATGTGGAGGTGCTCGCAAAAGCAGAAAGTTACTACGATGTGATAAAACAAAAAATACACGGGATAGAAAATGAAATCGAGGCTGACAGTACAATAAGTGAGCAGACCAAAAACAAGAAACTAGGACAAATTGAAAGTCTAGAAAAGTTTATCAAGTATGTAAAGAGTAACCCCACGGCTCTCTTTGTGAGCACCAATGATAGTGAGTTGGGAAAAGAAGAGATCTCCACTTTGGTTTCGTACGGTTTGGTGACGTTGACGTCCAATCACCTCAATGAGATCGAGTCCCACCAGTACTCCATTTCGTATCCTGCCTGCGGAACGTTTCTTAAACTCATCAATTCTGGGCGTGTTTGGCTCGTAAAACTACTTAGCAAAAACAAGTACAAGGAAAGCTTGGAAGAACAGATTATGAACAAGTGGGAAGGGACCAATTTCAACGGGGTGTGCAAAATGAACAACTTTCGCGCGCCTTTTTACGGGTACGATCTCAGCTGGATACTCGCGGACGCTCTCGGCGTGGGGCTTATAGAGGTATTTAATACTCCTGTAGGAAGAGGATGGAGATTAACAGGAAAGGTATAATTATAGAACAAAAATATAGGTTATGGTGATTAAGGTTTATAATTGTAGAGATGGATGTGCGCGTAGTTTATGTTTGAGGTCTTGGTGATGTTTATGATGGAACCAATTGACTACCAGGTGCGAGTAGCTGCAAAAGTATGTTGCAAAAGTGCGAAAAGAATGTTGCAAAAGTAAGTGCGAAAAGAATGTTGCAAAAGTAAGTGCGAAAAGACTGTTGCAAAAGTAAGAAGTGCGAAAGGGAAGATGTGCAAAAGGTAAGATGTGCGAAACGTAAGAAGTGCGAAACGTACGATGTGCGAAACGTATGCGAAATGTGTGCGATACGTAAGAAGTTCAACAGGTAAGATGTTGCAAAAGTACCAGTCGCATACAAATCAAATTGTGAAAGAGCAGTAAAAGTATGGGTACAGATAGTGCGACGGTGTGCAACTGACAAAGAAGTTATTTTATAGATGTATATTAGTAAATACAATTCCAATTATCTTTTATGGATTACAACGAGGTCTTACAGAAAGCTATGAGGGGAGATCTCAGATAGTGTTGACCAGAGGGTTAATCAGTGGGGCTAACAGAGGTTTACATCTTCACTCTCTGCTTTCTTTGCTGCTTCTTCTGCTTCTTCTCCATAGCCTTCTTCTCCAACTTGGCCTGCTCCTCAGGAGACAAGTTTCTCAACTTAGCCCTCTCTTCCTTTCTCAACTTGGCCTTTTCAGCAGCCAACTCTTCCTGCTTGATCTCATCCATGATCTTGTTGAACTTGGCCAATTCCGCTTCTCTGGTCTTAACAACCTTCTTCAAGGCTTCTGGCTTGAAGGTGATTTCCTTGGCAGCCAACTTGTCGACCAAGTTGAAAACAGATTCCAAAATCGCATTCAATTGCTTCAAGTGGTCTTTGTTGGTGGTGGCGTCGGTGGAAATGATGATTTTTCTTCTTGGAATCATGTCGTTCAAGCTCTCTGGCTTTTCAGCAGGTTGGTCAGTAAAGGCAATGTAGTTCAAATACGAAGAAGTGTTGACATCCAAGTGGCTTTTCAATTCCGGAGTGGTGATTTTCTCTTGGAACTCGTTGACTTCTCCCATGTACACGAACGAGTTTGGCAAGTTGGCCGAGTCGGAAGTCTTGGTCAATGACAAGTAGTAGTTGGCCTTTCTGTGGTCGTTCATACCGATTTTCGAAACAATTGCGGCAATGAAGTTCTCGTATTGGCCATCTTTGGAAGGACTAATCACAATTTCAACCTTATCGGTAGGGTATTTCACAGCCTCCGTGAAGAACGACATGGCCACTTCCAAACCCCACACAAAGACGTTTTGTCTTGGCTTCAATTTAAAAGTAAGGTTGACTTTGGCAATGTTGGTTCTGCCAGTGGCATAAGAAGAGTAGTTTTCGGACGAATCTTTGATGTAAAGCTCATTGCTGGAAACTCCGAACTGGTAGAAGTTCTTGGTGAAGGCAGTTTCGACTCCCTTGAGGTACTTGGTCACCAAGTTCTTGTTGTACAAGTCACCTAGTTTGAAAGCAAGAATGAAAATAGCACAGAGGGCCACAGTGAATGCTTCGATTTTCCATTCGTACAATGCCAATCTCTGAAAAATAGTGAGCTCGGTCAATTCTTCAACCGAGTAATCAGCATATCTTCTAGGACTAAAAGTTAGTAAAGATTGAAAAGAATTGGTGAGAAATAGCAATCACTTACGTCTCAGCCAAAGCTTTGGAGATCAACAACAACGATGCTGCCACGGACAAGATCATCTTTATGGTATCGTATAGGTAAGTACTGAAAAATTCAACGTCGAAAAATGAGATCGCCACAAATACGAACGGCGCGGGGCACCGATAAAAGAGCTCACTAAAGCAAAACACTTAAATAGAGAAAAGGTCAGAGAAAAGATCGGACGTACCTAATTAACAGGCCACCAACGATGGTACTTTAATTGATTGTATGTAACTATTAGAATTTAACTATGGTGTAAACGAAATCTCAGATAATAGAATCGTTTCGTGAGAAATGCTGATGGTCGAACTTTAGCAGCTAATTGTGAATATATTAGTGATTTTTGAAATTAATGAGCATTATTCTACAAAAACCTTCAATCGCTATTGTGAGCCTAACCTAAAATATAACAAAAAATAATGGTCTAATAACCCCTTACTTTACACATTCTTCTGCACATCGCACTGATATTCGACTTAACTTGGTGGCTAAAATACTATATACTTTGCAAAAACAGAATAAGTAGATGGGGTAATTGTAGAGAAGAGCAGTGGAGGAAGTCAATGAGTGCTAGAAAGATTCTATTGCAATTGCCGCACCCATTTAAAATATTGTTTGACTTCTGAAAAGCTACTCTTGCTAGTTGTGTCGCAGGTTCCTTTTTCCGCTCCAAATGGTCGAAAATGTGGTATATTATTTTACACCCTGGTTCTCTTTATTCTTTCTTTTGTACTATACACCACTCTATTACCTTCTCTTCTTCGATGGCTCTTCGGATTCCGCTTGGAAGTTGGCCATTCCTTCTTGTACCGCGTTCCTCACAAGATCTCTCAACCCCTCCTCAGGATTCTCACTGTTCAATATAGCCTCAACCTTTTTTCTTCTTTCTTCCAACTCTTCTGGGGAAAGCTCTTCCGCATCATTTTTGGATGGATCGTTTTCCATGGTGTACCTGATTTCATGGCCGTCAATAACACCTGGGGCAGGCAACGAAGCTACGAAATCGTTTGCCTTTTCCACCTGAGTGTTGTCAATACCTCTGTGGGCCAAACTTCTTAAATACTCCACTACTTCAGGAAACTCGTCTTCCTCTTCAATGTACTCTGCGGCAGTCAATCCATCGGAGTTCTTGATCTTGTAGTCAGCACCGAGCTTTTCCACCAAGAACTGTGCGGTTTTGACATCCTCTACATGGTGGAGCGGAGTGTCTCCTTCATTATCCTGAACGTTTATATCACCCTTGGCACCTACCAAGTATTCCACCAAGTCCAAGTGGCCGTAGGAGGCTGCGGCATGAATGGGGGTGTACCCATTAGGATCTTTGGCATCTGCGGCAAACTGGCCGGAGCTCACAAGCTTTTCAACTAGCGCTCTTTGGTTATCGGCTGCTGCCACCCATATATTAGAACTCATCGTATAGAACTAGTGTAGATAGAGTGATGGCATCGAAGAGATGGTGAAAAAATCCCGTGCGTATCACCAAAAATTGCCCACCACCAACAAACGAACGAAGCTTGCCAGTATCCTTGGGAAAAATACCAAAGTGCGTAATCAAATAGCAAACGAGTGCGAACTTAAAGAGTGCAATTAGAAATGGCGCAGAACGAGGTCGAAAAAATCCAGGTATCGCCCCCCGAGAAAACCTCCGGGTTCGAATGGTGGAGAAGATCGCTTCAGTACCGTACAGGCTTGGGGTTGGACGACCAAGAGAAAAAGCAGTTTGAGGTGGACTTCCAGGCCAAAATGGCACCTGAACGGTGTGCGCTGTGTATCGAAAACAGAGACTGGATGTTGAAATACTCGCCGCTGGTCAACTTCATGATGGAGCACATCCAGAAACTCAGCAAGAGCCCAAATGTCATCACCAAAGACAACATCATATGCGATGTGTGCGATGACATGAAAGGCGGAGGGTTTCACCCGGACGTAGGGATCTTGCTCTGCTCCAACTGGATTCGTAACAAGTGGCAGTTGGAAGACATCTTGACCCACGAATTGGTGCATGCCTACGACTACCTCAAGTTCGATATCAACCTCAAGGACTTGAAGCACCATGCGTGTACCGAGATCAGAGCGTCGATGTTGAGTGGAGAATGCCGCATGTTCAACGAGATCCAGAAAACAGGGCTCGGCAACTTTGGCAAGAAGTTCCAGCTGTGTATTCGTCGTCGAGCCATTTTATCTGTAAGTGCCAACCCCAATTGCAAGGACAAGGAAGAGGCTGAAAAAGTAGTGAACACCGTCTGGAACTCGTGCTTTAATGACACTCGTCCTTTTGAGCGGATCTACAAGTAATAGAAAAAAGGAACGAACGACTAGTAGACTAGTCTCTTCCAAAAATTGTACATAGACAAATGCAGTAGTAACTTGAGAGATGTAGCATCCATGACGTAGGATGTCTTCTATTTCGCAGCTGCGAAAATGATGACGAAATATAGTAAGAGGATGGCAGCAAGTAAGGGTCCGAAGGGTCCGCGTTCGGCATTACGATGGATTAGGCCGAAGGCTCGTATTCCGCCTCAACGCCTCCCCATTAGTACTTATACGGCCGCCATTATTGTCTCCGAACGGGCCCTACTATTCCGCCTCAACGCCTCTGCCGAACTCACTAGTCATTTTTCGGTCTCGAACAGTGCGAATCGCAACTATCGAGAAACGGAAGATACGGATGAAACTCCAGTCTACATTTCTATATATTAGAGAGAGGCACTCAATTGCATAGATTCAGCTGGTTCCAATGGATTTGCTGAAAATGCATAGACGTACCAACACCGATGATCAACTTGATACCATTCTGAGAAGAAATGTCGACGGCAAAAGACGGTCGCTTCTTATCGAAGATTCTTCGTTCGATGAGTCTTCCAGCGATAAGTCGGAAACAGATATTGCTATTGAAGAACCAGAATTACCCACAGAGAAAATTGACGATGTCCTGTCTACAGCCCAGACGTCGTCCTACAAGTCTGTAACCCAATGGATAGATGTCGATTCGGCCCTCCAGGACTTGACCGACGTAGTCTCGACCAGAAAAAGGAAGCCTGGAAAGTCGTCGAAATCTGATAACAAGCTGGCCCAAGATACGTACATCTCCAAGTTTGGAGATCTCAAATTCAAGACAGTTTCGTGTACTATCTTCGATGCTCCGTACTTCAAAGAGTCCGATGTCTACGGTGTATATGTATTGTTCTGGCTGGGCATTGGGTTCTTCATCTTTAGTGGTCTCTGTCACTACTACTTTGAGGAAAACGTGCACACCCCCATTTGGGAGTGGCCCATTGTGCGCATTCTTCGCCGCGACTTGGTCAAAGTGGCTCTTACAGACTTGGCTATGTACTTAAGCAGCTATGGTGTGTTCTTCATCCAGCTAATGGTCTACAAAAAGTGGTTTACTTGGTTTAGAGTAGGCTGGGTCTTGCAGTCTTTGTACTGTTTGGGGTTCTTTTTCTTTTTTCTCTGGTTCCCGCGCTTCATGAATTTCCCCTGGATTGCAAAGGTGTTTTTGGTGCTTCACAGCTTGGTATTCATCATGAAGATGCACTCGTACGGTTTCTACAATGGTTATCTCTGGAAGATCTACCGTGAATTGGACTTTAGCAAGGTGTACTTGAGCAAACTTGCCAATGGCGAGGTCCTGATTGGGAAAGACCGTGACGAAGCCAAAATCACCCGCGCTTTGGAAGAAAGTGTTGCATTTTGTGTATTTGAATTGGCCTCGCAAGCCTTTTCAGAGAATGTAGACGAGAACGGAGAGGTTTATAGACCAGCAGATGCGGTTGAGTTTCCTAATAACATCACCCTTTTCAACTACTTTGAATACTCGATGTTTCCTACGGTGGTCTACACCCTCAACTTTCCTCGTACTCCCAAAATTAGATGGTGGTATGTATTTGAAAAAGTGTGTGGTATATTTGGGATTTTGTTCCTCATGATCACAATTGCCCAAAAAATGATGTTCCCGCTTGTCCTTAAATGTGTCGAAGCGCGCAAACTTACCGGCCAGGACAAACTATTCAGGTACCTTATGTTAACTCTCGATATCTTACCGCCATTTCTCCTTGAGTATCTCTTGACATTCTTTATGATCTGGGATGTCATCTTGAACTCCTTAGCTGAATTGACCCGCTATTCCGACAGAGACTTCTATGGTCCATGGTGGTCCTGTACGGATTGGTCCGAGTTCAGCAGAATCTGGAACAAACCTGTGTATAAGTTCTTGTTGCGTCACGTCTATCATTCTTCAATATCGACTTTCAAATTGAATAAAGCCCAAGCTGCAATGGTGACCTTCTTGATATCTTCCATTGTTCATGAACTCGTGATGTATGTCATTTTCAATAATATCAGAGGTTACTTGCTTTTCCTACAAATGACCCAAGTTCCCATGATCGTTGTGTCTAGAACAAAGTTCATGAGCCAACACAAAATCTTGGGAAATGTTATCTGTTGGGTAGGCTTTATTACAGCTCCTAGTGTGATTTGTACCTCTTATTTAATGTATTAGATTATGTATTAGTATGAGAACAAAATAAACAGTAAAATACTAGAGCAAATCAATCTAAAGAGCCCGAACCACTTGATTTATTGAATAGCGAACTCGAATTTGGTTGCGAAAAAATTACAGCCAAATTTTACACCTTTCACATTAGAAACATTTGAAAGTTTGACTAACCAGAAACTGTTATTTAATTGCCTCTTTGATGGGGTGTGAAGACAGTTGCAAATACGACATTCGGTGTGCTTTATCTGGTTAAACTCCGAAAATCACCCATCATTGAACAGGATATGTAAATTTAGATGAAATCAAATTAGTTACTTGATCTTCTCAATGCTACAAATTCAACTTGAGCTACACAAAATGATGTATTTTGCGCGTAAATTTCACTATATCTGCAAAATTAGACTTCTCACGATGAACCAACGATAGGCAATTGACGACGAACCCCGCGGTGATTGACCGATTCTCAGATGCATTGAAAAGCTCTAAAACCACTTTAGTCCGAACCACAGTAGAAGGGATGAGATCAATTAGCCAAATGGGGAAAAATAGTTCCCCTTCTACTATAAAACCTTTTTTACCTGTGCACAACTTGCTATGTGTTTAGTATTTACTCCGCTTTCAAAAAATATAGTTTAATGCGTATTTTGCGGGGATTGAGCTCATTTAATCAACCCCCCAAATTAGGTGAGAATAGAGAAATGTGAGGTTTAAGTTTGCAACCTGCATAGATTCAAGTCCTTTAGGTTATACATATTTACCCGCTGGAAATAGACAGGTGTGAGGAGCGCGCGATACTTTAAGATATATATGTGCTGTTCAAACTCATCTCCTCCCAACAATTTCATGAAGATCTAACAATCAGATCTTCATGGGAGGAGATGGCCAATGGCCAAACATGGCAGGCTCACCTGAAAATTAGACTCTGCACATCATTTCCTAGTTGGGTAGTGTTTATGCGCGGGGAACACCTGCCGCAAAAAAAACATCTTCACTCGCAGTGTTGACGAAGACGACCATTGAGCATCAGAGGGACCTCGAGGGGCCCAGAGGGGCCTACCTTGTACTGGAGGGGCCCAGGTGGTGCCAAAGCTAATGTTTAAGTTTGTATAATTGAACAAATCAGTTCGAAGTGGCACCAAACAGGCTTGAGCTGTCACCCCGGATCATTATAATACGCTTAATTCTGCCTGGCCTTATATCATATGCGCGTACACAATCGTCTTTTATCGAACTATCTCCTGCTTAATCCGGAAATTCGTGCTAAGGCTACTATGTACAACAATGCGTTAAGCGACTGGAGGGTCGTGATACATATATATATATGAATATATACTCAAGTAACGAACATCGAACGGTATTTGAGCCGTTGAAACTATTTACTACATTGTCACTTTCAACATGGCAGATCAAGGTTACACCGCAACGGAGGGTATCTACCGGATGGTGGTGGTAATATCTGGCGGTGGAGCTGAAGGTACTGGTATTAGAAAACTAGTTACATTTTCCACCAATTTGATGGGCAACAAGATTCCGCCCGTAGTTATTGACTACGCAGTGTCCCTCCAAATCAATTTGTTAGGAGACTATCCTCGTCCCAAAGATATTGCGCCAAGTATAATATTCGCAGTTGTATTTTTGGTGCTCGCGCTCGCGCATCTTGGCATCTTTCTCATGAACTACTCGAGAGGCCACTATTTTTTCCTTTCAATTGGATGGGTGTTTTACTGTTGTTGTAGAGTGATAGGTTTTGCCTTGAGAGCACAATGGGCCACCAACCTTTCACAAGTGGACACCGGCTTGACCAGTGAGTTGTTCCTAATTGTTCCTACCATTATGGTAGTGTCTTTCAACTTGATTCTCGCACAAAGACTTTTCACGTGGAGACATCCTGTTGGAGGTGCCAGAAGACTTTTCCTTTACACTATGATTGTCATTTACTTGTTTGTAGTGATTTTGGTGGGCATCACCATTTTGGGTGCTTTTACACCTTACATCAACTACTTGAGCAAACTGGCATATATGTCCTACAAGCATGTTGTGCAGTTTACATCTATTCTCGTTATATTGTACTCGTTAACATCTGTTAGTTTGCTTGGCTTGTCATACTGGTCACCCACCAAAAAGGATGAGAACTTGTACACGTACCAGCCGTGGTGGATTGAGAGTTTTAGTCCTTTTTACTACGTCAGAAAAGGCGCGCCGCAAGAAGCTGCAGAAACATTTATGAAAAGAAATCATAACCATCGTCACGCGGTAAGAGTCATTGCTGCTACAATGCACCACCACAACATGGTAGAAGGTTTATCCAACCAGAGAGGTGACCTCAAGCATAACTTCTCCATCGTCTTGCTCTGTGTGAGTACGCTTTTCATATTCGTGGGCTCAATTATCAGATCAATCACAAACTTCCAGGCTAGACAGCAAAGGCACCAGTCGGTTTTATGCCATCCTGTGGCAATGTACATATTGTGGGGATTATTGGAGGTAATCATCAACCTCATGTACCTTATCGGCAGGGCCGATCTTCGCTTTTACCAGCCAGATATTCTTCCCAAAAAAGTGCGGGATATTATCACCGCGAACCAAACAAATTACCAATCAGAAGACGAGGATACCGAGGACAAGGATTACTATGACGAATACGAACACCAGCATCAGTACCAACACGAGCAAGACCCAGAGAAGTACAGCTTCAGATTGCATGACGAAGGGTCGATGCTGGACGACTGGAACTTTGTGGACGTGGACGTCCCCACCGATGACGAGGCTTCTCGCCACGAAAAACGCAGCGTAGGCAAACCACCGTATCCGGTATCTAAGCATGGGGACGACCACTCGGAGTTCAACTTTTGATTAAACTTAGCCTAAATAATTTTTACCACGCATACCACGAATCTAGAGCACAAGAAACTTCCTCAGTGCCAGAATCTATTCAGTTCTTCCGTTTATTTAGTGTACACTATTTAGAACATTACGAAACGAAATAAAATATTGAGCTAGTCTCAATCCAACAGTACCAAATTGTAAAGCCTAGGTATGAATTCACTGAGTCAGTCTCAAACTCATATATGCCAAATTGCAACACTTCCGTATGTATATAGTCTCAACCTCCCAAAAGGTAATGTATAGCTTTCCTTCTTCCAGTGGTGAACGATTTAAAGTTGTTCGGAGCGCCGCTCCTTAATAAATTGCTGCAAATTCGGTCGCGCGGTCGCATTGTCATTTTTAGTTCTGTACCCCACAATCTCCGCCTTTTGCGGAAGCTTAGACCCTTAATCTTTCCCAAATTGGTAACATACCAAACACTCGAGGAAGTACGACGTAATGTGATTAATGTCCCAACATCTATACCTAGACTAGATATTGCTTGATAGTGAACATGTGCGCCTTAGTGACTGGCAACGCTCGTAACACTCTCGTGGCTCAATCCCCATTGAGCGACTTTTGTTTTTAGACACATTTCCGTCTATGTCACAGCCCTACACATGCGTGCGCCGTCTGCGGGCCCAAAAGATCTCACTCACTACAAAACCTTATTCATCAAGGGGATCTTGCCAGGTGGCCCCAAAATAACGGCGCAATTGCGGGGATGGTAGGATCTGACTTTTGGCTAACCCACCATTATCGTTACAAATACCTGATAAGGGATTAGCCTTTGCAGAACAAAGTGTCGCCAGTCACTATTCCCGAACGTGCTGTAGAATAGGTACTGTGATTAGTCGTACATAGATTAGATATAAGTGGTAAGACGCTGTAGATCTGACCGGACTTTCTGTCAGGTTAAAAAATGTCTAGTTATACAGTAGTTGAAGGACTAGTAAACCTTATAAGAGCAGTCGAGAACGGGCCCGACGAAGGTACGGGGATTAAGCAGTTGATTGTTTTTGGCCAGAATCTTATAGGATACTCCATTCCCGAGGAGCTCGTCATTTACGAAGTAAGCTTGCAGAACAATCTTTTCGGTGACTATCCCACCAAAGCAGATGTAGTCCCAAGTACTTTGTTTGCCTGTGTCTTTTTTATATTGATGATCATTCACATAGTGTACTTCAGTATCAACTGTTTGAGGGGCCACTACTTTTATCTTACATTGGGGTGGATTATATGTTGTGCATGCCGTCTTATTAACTTTGCCTTGAGAGCAGGTTGGGCCCCAACTCCCTACAATATTACCATGGGTTTGACAGGCGCGGTTTTTGCAATTGTGCCAACGTTGACGTTTACTTCGCTCAATTTGATCATGGCTCAGAGATTGTTCACCTGGAGACATCCAGTGGGTGGTTCGCGCAAGCTCTTTTGGAATTTTATGATCACCGTCTATATATTGGTAGTGATTGTTCTTGGAGTCACCGTCCTTGCTTCGTTCATACCCTATCTTCACTATTTGAGCACCTCAGCCTATCTCAAATGGCAAATCGTGGTCAAAATCACCGCAATCTTGGTGATTTTGTATTCGCTTTGTGCCATGATCTTGATTGGGTTGTCGTACTGGGCACCAACCGAGAAGGATGAAAACTTGTATACTTATCAGCCCTGGTGGATTGAGAGCTTTGGCGTGTTCTACTTTGTCAAGCCGGGTGCAGCACGGCAAGCTGAAGAGACTTTTATGAAAAGAAACCACAACCATAGACACGCAGTTAGAGTGATTCCAGCAACATTGCACGAGCATAATATGGTTGAGGGTTTGTCCAACCAAAGAGGTGATCTCAAGCATAATTGGTCAATTGTCATTCTTGCCTTCAGTACCGTAGTTATGTTTATTGGGGCTCTTTTCAGAGCTATCACAGTGATCTACGGTCATGAGCAGCGCTACCAGATTTTTGTCAGTAAAATGGTAACCATGTATGTCATTTGGGGAGCGCTAGAGGCGATTGTAAATGTCGTCTATATTGTTGGTAGGGTGGACTTGAGGTTCTACAGACCAGACGTTCTACCTGCCAAAGTCAGAGCCATTATTACTGCCAATCAAACTAACTACGCATCTGATGATGAAGATGATACCCAAGACGAATCTAAAGACGCTGATGAAATCAGGTACCCAGAAAAGTCTGTTGTTAAAGAGTCTTCTGACCATGAAAGCGAGTGGAGGGTCATCAATGTTGATACTAGGTCCGAAGCTAGCTCTCCCGACTATGGATTCAGGGCATATTCTCTTGACAAAAAGCAGAAAGATAAAACAGACGATTTTCATTTCTAAATGCGATTAAGAAGGTTTTTTGGACCTTTTTAGTCGATGTTTGGTTTTTAAATGCGATTAAGTGGGTTTTTGGGCCATCTATTTATTGTTAACGTACTTTATTTATACCACCTGTATTTGTAGTGATTAACGGTTTTGCAGCCAACCCATATGATTTCCTAATTGGGCTCTCAGGGTCCATCACAAACCCCGAGTCCCCTTTCGGAAAATTGCGCGCGTTCCCGAACTTGTAATAGCTGACATGATTGGGAGCTATATTCGAATGGGTAACTGAGCACATTATTAGAGACTCGATAAGCATGAATGACTAGATTTGCAGATCGATGATGGGTCCTAGAGCTCTATATATCTTCAAAATTTTCAGGTGTGCGACTAGTTGAAGTGTGCAAGTCTGATGGGCTCTTAAGCTGAATCCTCTGGGTTAGCATGTTTAACCAAAAATGTAGCATGGTGGTTTGAGTATATAGGGTAACTAGTGCTAAAAGGTGACTTATTATTGGTCCTTAAGGCGTAACTATATGAAGTTGCAGCTCTATTGTCGAAAAAGAGAATTGAAAATTCAAGACGAGCTCTGTTCAGAAAATGAAAAGGATGATGCCCTTAATATACCAGCATCTGTAAGGTACGTTGCACAATTTACGTTTTACAAGTTAATTGGCTAATTTATACACTATTACTTGTTTTGGGTACTCTCACAGAACCATTGAATTTGCATCGGTGCGTCACACACGTGCTCTATTGGCAAGTGCATATTTGCACTCTAATTGCCAAGATTCCGAGACATTCAAGCACACTACAAATTCTTCAAGCTTGAGCTCTTAGCTATAAGTTTGAAGAATTGGTGGTCTATCTATATATTTGTCATCTTTCTTGCATTTAGGATCCGCACGTTGATCCGCCTTTTGCAACCACATGGCTACATTTGTACCGCAAAAGTACGATAACACGACCTTTTCAGATCTACATTTTTTTCTGGTAATGGCGGCTAATGATGCCAAATTAGAAACTGATTGCGGCCACGGAAAAAAAAAATTTTTCCACCAATATTTGCAATATAAAAGCGAGCCAGTGAGGATCACTTTTGACAGTGCACTAAACTAGAACAACGATGTCTAAATTAACTCACCCCTCTATCAAGGACGGCTGGTTTGCCGAGGTCTCCGACACCATGTGGCCTGGTCAAGCCATGTCATTAAAAGTGGAAGAAGTCTTACATGCTGAAAAATCCAAGTACCAAGATGTCTTGGTTTTCAAGTCCACTGACTACGGCAATGTGTTAGTTTTGGACAACTGTATCCAGGTGACCGAGCGTGATGAGTTTTCGTACCAAGAAATGATCGCCCACTTGGCATTGAACTCGCACCCAAACCCAAAGAAGGCCTTGGTCATTGGAGGAGGTGACGGTGGTGTTTTGCGTGAAATCTTGAAGCACGAGTCCATTGAGGAAGCATGGTTGTGCGACATCGACGAGGCCGTCATTGAGGTGTCGAAAAAATACTTGCCGGAAATGTCCAAGTCCTACAACGATCCAAGGACCAAGGTTCATATTGGAGACGGATTCAAGTTTTTGGCCGAGTACGTCAACCAATTCGATGTGATCATCACCGATTCGTCCGACCCCGAAGGTCCTGCAGAATCTCTTTTCCAAAAACCATACTTTGAATTGTTGAAGGGCGCGTTGACCGAAAAAGGTGTGATCAGTACTCAGGCCGAAAACATGTGGTTGCACATGAACATTATTTCCAAGCTCAAGAAGGACTGTAAGGAAATCTTCCCAGTCGCTGAGTACGGCTACACTATGATTCCTACCTACCCATCGGGATCCATTGGATTCATGGTGTGCTCCAAAGACCCTAACGCTGTTGTGACCAAGCCGTTGAGATTCGACTGGTCCGACGAGTTTGTGGCCAAGAACTTGAAGTACTACAACAAAAGAATCCACGAGGCTGCATTTGTGTTGCCAAACTGGGCTGACCAAATTTTGAACTGACGCTGTATGTAATTTATGTAATGAGTTATGAATGGTACAATTTGGTTAATTGTTTGTAGCCCTGGAGCGCGCTGCCAAGAAGCCACCAACTCGCGGCTGCACACAACCCCATACGCCGCGCCAGGAAAACAAACCGTCCCTGACAAATAGACATGGACTAGACAAACAGACTAGACTAATAGACTAAGTAGAGTAATAGACTAATAAGCAGAGCACAATTGTAAGCATATGTTAATTTGTATTTACGTGGTATATGCTTAAAGGCGAAGCGTAACATATGCAACGGAGGGGTTAGCATAGCTGTTATCATATGGAAAACCGTCACTTATTTTCGTAATTATATGCGGAACTAAGCCGCGTAACGGACTTATCACGTTTAGTACCTAACCATTCAGGGATACAACGCATATAGTTTTCGAGTCATTCAAGTATAAATAAGATGATCCCCGCCTATGCAATTCATCAATAACCATCAATAACCAAATCAGTAAGATGTCTGAATCAGCTTCAATTATCAAAGAGCCTCATGTAAAACCCGAAATGGTGTTGAAGAATTTCGCCAGAGAATACGATACACCCAAACCCAATACGTACCAAAACGTCATCACTAGTTTAGGATCACTCTTTGGTTCGTGTGGTATATTTTGCTGCTTGTGTGAAAATCCGTACAAAACCATCGACCAGGGTGAGGTTGGGTTGGTGCAGACTTTTGGTGCGTTATCGCGTACAGTTGAGCCCGGGTTGTCTTACGTAAACACATGGAGTGAGAAGTTGACCAAGGTCAGTGTGAAGATCAATATCCGGGAAATCCCCGCCCAAAGCTGTTTCACCAGGGACAATGTCAGCGTAGTGATCACCTCGGTTGTATACTATAACATCATTGACCCCCAGAAGGCCATTTACTCCATCACCAATATTCACGAGGCCATTATCGAGAGAACCCAGACGACGTTGCGTGACGTCATTGGATGTAGAGTGTTGCAAGATGTAGTTGAGAAACGTGAGGAGATTGCCGAGAGTATCGAGCATATCATCTCCAAAACCGCTTTTGACTGGGGTGTAAATATCGAGTCGATCTTGATCAAAGACTTGACTTTACCCGACAAAGTGCAGAGCTCTTTGTCAATGGCTGCGGAAGCCAAGAGAATCGGTGAGGGTAAGATCATCAACGCCAAGGCCGAGGTCGAAAGTGCCAAGTTGATGAGAAAAGCCGCCGATATCTTGGCATCCAAACCAGCCATGCAGATCAGATACTTGGATGCCATTCAGAACATGGCCAAAAGCCCCGGCACCAGAGTCATTTTCATGCCTTCTGCCCAAGAAGTCGAGAGAATCTCGTCCAATATTGGCGAAACCGGCAAGGAAAAGATTGCTGATTTGGACGAGAACAACGACTGGGCTGCGGGTGGTCCGGTCTCGTCCCAAAATACTGGAATCCACTCTTCAAAGCATATTATTGATACTGTAGGATTGCAAGAGGCCATGAAATAACCCAAGTAGCCCAAAAGCTCAAATATCCCTACAATAACTCTAAAATAACCTTATGAATCAATATTTTAACTATTCCTAATTTTTACAATTAATTCCTTTTCTTTCGCTTTACCGAATATACACCTTTGTAATGTATTGTATCTCGATGAGAGTGATTTAAAGTGTTGTAGAGTGCCGGTATTCCATAAGAGAGCTCGGACTTCGAAGCGTTTTAAATGTTTAATAGAGACTTTAGTAGCGGTAAGTAATTCACTTATTATTCATTTCAGCAGAGTACTAGGATGAGGAATGGTGTAGATAAGTACTTCAATTACCTCTTGTGGCTTTAACAATATAGCTTAGTTAACCAATTCTAAGAAGTAGCGTGATGTAATTTGTACTGATCAGACTATTAATTAAATAGAACTATTTTCGACATTTTGTAGGATATTTTAAAAATAGCTGCAATATTATTAGATACTTGATCCGAGAGCTTGACATTAACCTTGCTTGAGTTTTTGGTGTAACTAGTCCGGATGGTAATAAGTGTTTTGTGTGTTTTGTTAATACGTTAGTACTGCTAACTCCCTCAGATCAGTACTTCCTCCTTTGAGTGCTTCCTCTTGATAACTGTCGCATCTACATTCTATCCTGTTCCTATCTCATGATATCTCATATTATCTCCTATTTGATTCTCCTTTTACCTCCTACACTTCAGCTTCACTTCTATACTCTATCACCTAACTATTACCTTCTTACTACCTCCCGTGTTTTCCCTCGTACTACCTGGTTAGTGTTTTCCTGTGTCTAATTAGTGCGATTAGTGCGCTTGACTTTTGACTTTCGTTTGATCGACAAAAAAGACCACGAGCAACGGATAGAATCCACCAGGTATCTTGCGACCAGTGGTGATAGCATAGCAAGATCGATTCCATCGCCGCTCCCATCTACACACACCCACCCCTGCATCATGAATGGGCCCGGGTTCGATTGGCTAAATACCCCCAGCCAAAACGGGGGTAATGGAGCGTCCCAATCCAACGACAATTTGGGCTCTTTTGCGACGTACGCCAATTCAAATACTGCCAACAACGGCTCGGTATCTCCCATACCGGCCGTATCGTTTAGTGTGGGCCAACAAAATATCCATTCCCAACAGCATCTCCCACCACAGTCTACACAGCCTACAACCAACCAGCAGTCTACCAGTCAACAGTCCACCAGTCAACAGTTTACTAGTCAGCCTAATCAGTCTACATCTACATCTACTAATCAGCCTATTTCTGGCAGTTCAATTGCCCCGCCTGTTCCTTCCAGACACAACTCCTACTTCCAACATACCAGCCACAGTGCTGCTAATCCTATGGCTGTAAGTGTAGACAGTTTGGTCCGAGAAAGTAATCATGACGACGAGTACGGAATTCCTCTTTCGTTGACCGCGCGCGAACTCACACTCCAGGAATCAAAAACATACATGCGGTGGTACAGCGATATACTAGCTAGAACAAACAGTAGAACCATCACCATGAACGACGTGTTCACCTTCCTCCACAACTTCAAGATCCCTGCCAGTGTCAAGGACAAGATACAGCGCATATTCCACAAACTCCTCTATTCTATCAACATCGGCGAGTTTTTCGCGTTGCTCAGACTAATCAGTCACACTTTGAACGGGCACGATCCCCAGCGAAAATTGATCAAGGTGCAGGCTCCCGTGCCCACCCCACCTTCGATCCTCTCAAAAAAGCGCCAGAACGATGATAACGACACAGAGAGCGAGACCGAAAAAAGTGCCAGTGCGGCCGGCGCCGGGGCTCCCAACCTGGCCGAGTCCAAGCCGCTTGATTTGGACAGCTTCACCCAGTTTATGCTTACCGGCGAGCGTCCCGACGAGATCCCCAAGAAGAAACGGTCCAAGAAGCTGAAGTCCGTCAAGTTTTCCGACCAGATCGTCACCGATATCCACGAAGAGTCGTTTGTCAATAGCCCGCTAGGTTCGCCTTTGCCCGAGCTCGACTATTCTCTTCCCATGGATCAGCTCCTAAAGATGAAACAGCAGCCGCAAAAAGTGGACGAAGAAGATCGGCAGGTTCTCGAGGAAATGGAGCCCCAGATGAACCACTTTCAAAACTTGCATTCGGTCGATACCGCTTCTATCAATGGAGTGCCTGCAAATATAGACTCATATTACCATAACGAGTTGCTTCGTCCAAACATGACGGGTCCAGCACAAATGTCGCAGCTCTTCAGCCCATCGCCCGAGCCGGAATTGTTGAAACCAAACATGACGGGACCGGCCCAAATGAAACAGTACTTTAGTTCAGACCCGGCCCTCCGCGAAGAACTCAACTCTTTGCAGCCTAACGTGACCGGGCCCGCAGATATGGCCAGAATATTTGCTCCTTCTGGCCAAGACGACGTGCAATACAACCAGCCCAATACCCCCAAAATCTCTCTCCAGTCTTTCACCAGTCAAATGACAGGAAACACCATGGCAAATACCCTCCAAAACGCCGGCCACGACTACCAGTCTCCTTCCAACAGACCCTTGCCTCCCCCTCCCGTACCAAATAACCGTAGAACAAGATCGTTGTCGTCGCCCACCCCAAGAATGCCTTCCCACGACAACTTGGGTCTTCCCCAGCCTCCAACCGTGCCTCCTCGGTCTCCATTATCCAACAGCTTTAACAGCCCCTCCACCAGTTTTCAAAACTCCTCTTTTCCCTCTAGCCCCGTACAAAAAGTCCCTCCTCCGCCACCTCCATCTCGTAGAAGGAATACTTCCTCAGGCAATCCTCCGCCATTGCCTCCCAAAGTGGCACAAGCAGGCTCAAACAACCCCTACAGCAATTATTCAGAAAGTAATAATGGAAGCACAGCTAACATTCTTGACGACTTAAAAGCTCTCCAAGAAGAAGTAGATAAAATTAGAGACATGACCGGTGGATTCTAGAATTCAATTCTTTGTCTGGCATTAGCCAAACGTTCTGTCATTTCTAGAGACATGAACATTATAAATACACTCATAGGCCACATATCATATTGTAGAATGTAGACAATACTCCACAGGATATTATTAACTCTTACTAAGTACACGCAACAGCTTCACCCAACTTGCTCACTAGCCGTTCTATCTCACTGAGACCACCACACTGTCTCCATTTAGCATCTACCTCCAATCTTATTGCTGTAGATTCAATACTATACGAAAAGCACAACAGAACTGTACTACAGAGTGTTGGACAATATTACAACGAGGTATTAATACTTGGATATTTTATTAGCATTTATTTAGGACTCAATTGCCTTAGTTCTATCCTAAACTACCTGATATAAATTTAAACAATATTTTTTAAAGGATAAAATTTTGCAGCCAGTCAGAATATCCAAATTTTCAAAGCTTCAACAACTAAATTAATAGAATTTAGATCCCCTCGACAAAGGCTAGCTCGACATCTTATAATAGACTAGCAATTTGACTCTAATTAACGCAGCGCCAATGACTTACCCACTCCGCGAGTTTTGCTGGAGAAATCAAATCATGGTATCTTGCTCAAAGTTCGCTTTACAAATAGTCTTTGAAGCAGAGAACGCAACACAAATTGCTTCATATACGTCAAGTATTGGTTTCTTTATAACTATTCCAACCAACACCTGAAAGGTGCAACACTTCAATTCGGTAAATGCTTGAAAGAGATTGGATTGAATGTTGGACCTTAGAGAAACATTGGTATTCTTCTTTTCGAGCACCCCATAATTTGGCACACATCACCAAAATTCTAAAAATATCCGGAGCTTCTTGAACTCGGAAGTGTTAGGTTTTGATCTAAATAGATAAGAATGGAAGAAAACTAGTTGAAGTGGCATCGAAGGCTGAAGTAGGACCGATATGAAGTCCAGCTCCACTATGTATTGATTTGGGGTGCTCGGTCAACAAGGAGTAGCTTCACTAGCTCAGTTGGCAGAGCGTCAGTCTCATAACATCTGTTGTGTCATCTGAAGGTCGACAGTTCGAACCTGCCGTGGAGCACTTCCTGATTTTAATGCTTCACTAGCTCAGTTGGCAGAGCGTCAGTCTCATAACATCTGTTGTGTCATCTGAAGGTCGACAGTTCGAACCTGCCGTGGAGCACTTCCTGATTTTAATGCTTCACTAGCTCAGTTGGCAGAGCGTCAGTCTCATAGTTCTCTGAATTGTGTCATCTGAAGGTCGACAGTTCGAACCTGCCGTGGAGCATTATTTTTTGTGTTGACGCCTTTCAATATCACAGGCACCTCTAAGCGCATATTCAGGGAGTCAAAAAAAAAAAATCCAATTTATTATATTTCCGTAAAAAAATCTACATGCAAAATTAATTTATTATTGCCGTAATAAAAGCTATATAGAATAGGCTTATTTCTCAGACGATACTGTTGATAATTTAAACAATAATACAATAATGGGGCAGCTATCATCTCAAGGCTATAATGCCATTATATACCTTTCATATGCCTTCTTGTTGTTCACCGGGCTTTTCCTAGCATGGAAGTATGCCAGTAAGACATCGTTCTTATCGTCCAACGGAACGCAGCGAGCCATCCCGTTGTCACTTAATTTTATCGCTTCAGGTATGTAAGATATTGGTGAGAGACTGGATATGTAAGCAGTTAACTAGCGGGTGTCTTTGATTTCTTCTTAGAAGTTATAAGACTGAGAATATACCGTCTGAACTCGATCAAGTTAATACTTGCGTGAGGATTGTTAACACCAAGCCAGGATCACCACAAAAGGTCATACGTTGGGTACACCAAAAGGATCAATCACGAATTAATATGTATGATATCATCGTTGAAGCCATGAATATTGAAACTTTTCAAGTGTACCTAGTGTATTTCCTTTTGAGTCTCGCACTTTATACTAACAAACAGCGATGGGGGTAGGTATCTTGACCACATATGCGCAAATCGGAAACTTGGCAGGGTTGCATGGACTTTTGGTCTACACCATTTCAGGATCCATCCCCATTTTTGGGTTCGCATTGGTGGGGCCAATTATCCGTAAAAAGTGTCCTGAGGGGTTCATCTTTACTGAATGGATCCGTCAAAGATACGGACCCGTCACTGCGCTCTACTTATCGTTCTTTACATGTTTGACCATGTTTTTGTTCATGGTCGGAGAGTTGTCTGCTATACGTGGGGCTATCGAAACCTTGACGGGAATGAGTGCGTTGGGTGCGGTGATTGTGGAATGTGTAGTGACCACCATATACACTGCAGTTGGGGGATTCAAAGTCAGTTTTATCACCGACAATTTTCAGGGCGCGCTCGTATTATTATTGGTGATCATATGTGCTGCAGGAATGGGCTCGTACATTGATATCGATCCTTCCAAGGTGGGGCCAAGTGGTCTTCTCAAAGCCAACAAACTAGGCTGGCAGTTGGTATACATCTTGACTGTTGCCATTGTCACCAATGACTGTTTCATGGCCGGCTTTTGGTTGAGAACATTCGCCAGTAAAACAAATAAGGACTTGCTTATCGGGTGTTCTATCGCCACTGTGGTCACCTTCGTTATCTGCACCTTGGTTGGTACCACTGGCTTCCTTGCAGTGTGGTCAGGAGACTTGACTGTGGGGGACGAAAACGGTGCGAATGCGTTTTTTATTTTGTTAGACAAAATGCCCAACTGGATCATCGCATTCGTATTGATCTTCTGCATTGCATTGTCTACATGTACGTTTGATTCGTTGCAGTCGGCGATGGTTTCCACCATTTCCAACGACTTGTTCCGTAACAAGTTGCATATTCTCTACACTAGAGGCTTGGTCGTGTTGATCATGATTCCTATTGTGGTGTTGGCCATCAAAGTGGCTGACAACATTTTACAAATCTACTTAATTGCCGATTTGGTTTCGGCTGCAATTATCCCATCGGTGTTTTTGGGATTGAGCGACTCGTGGTTCTGGTTCCTCAGAGGTTTCGATGTGATGTGCGGAGGTTTGGGTGGTTTGCTCGCCGTGTTTGTGTTTGGAGCTGTCTACTACCACAGTGCAAGAGAGGGTGGAAAGTTGTTGTTGGTGTGGAATGGTATTTACGACAGTGCAGATTGGGGTCCATTTGGTGCGTTTGTGATTGCACCTTTTGGGGGATTGGTGATCACGTTCGCCGCGTGCGCATTGAGAATCGGTGCTGAGTACGCGTACTCGCGTATTACCTCAAAGCCTTTTACTGCGTTGGACAGAACTGAGGTGGTTGAGACCGAACATTCGGAGGTCGAGTCCTCCTATGGGTCCGTCGAAGACCCCGTCAAAAAATCCGTATAGACTAATAGAATCTTAATATTTCGTTGTACATATCTAACTAATAGACTAATATTTCCGTTGAAATTTACTTGTTATCGCATCTCATCCTATTACGTAACCCAAAACGTTGCTCAGATAAGGACTAGTCACAAAAGATAGTATATTCTTTGCATTATCTTGGCTTCGACGAGATAAAGCAGGACCCCTTTTTTCCAGAACTCTTGAGTCTGCTACACTTTGTCTACTAGAGTTTGTCCACTACAGTTTGAATACTTAGCTATTATCTTCATGTCTGAAGTTGCTTACTCGCGCCGTTTGGCGCAATGTACATGTGCCATCACCTGGTGCTTGTTGTCAGGAGGAATTATCTTTGGCTTTGCGGCTTTGAAGCCCATCTTGATCGCCGAACATGTCTATGAAGATTCATGCGACATGGGCATAAACCCTCCCTCACTTGCCACAATGAAGGCATTGACTTCATTCGCCAACACCCAGTCGGACTCCACGGCCAAGTGCACCAACCAGGACTTGAAACTCAATATGATTTTCACCATTGCAGCCGTGGTGACTAATGCGTCTGCGTTGTTGATTGGCCGGGTCTTGGATAGCTATGGTCCCAAAGTATGTGGCTTGATCGGTGCTGCATTCATGTACTTAGGGTCCCTTGTATTTATCTATGCCAAGTCCATCTCTTCTCATACTCCGCTCGATCCGTACCTCTTGGGATATGCATGTTTGGCGTTGGGAGGTCCGTTCGCGTTTATTTCTTCGTTCCAATTGTCCAACGCATTCCCTCTGAATAGTGGTATAGTGCTTGCGTTGATCACCGGAGCTTTCGATGCATCGCTGGCCATCTTTTTGATCTACAAGTCTATATACTACAATTTTCTGAGGTCTTTCACCATCGCCAAATTCTTCCAATTGTACCTCTTGGTGCCTACATTTATTACTTTGGCACAGGTGTTTGTGATGCCAAGCGAAAGCTATAGAGCTCCTTCGGCTGAGGCTACAACCACCGAAAACACTCCATTGTTGGCTGATGCAGCTGCTGATGCTCCGGTCGCTAAGAGAAGAGACTCCATGGGAAATGCTATAAGGCAACACTACGATGAAGAGGGAGAAGAATACCTTGTGGAGCATTCCGGAGGAGTGTTTGGTGTGCTTCATGGTTTATCGGCCAAGGCGCAGCTCAAAACCCCTTGGTTCTACTTGATGGCTCTATTCACCACCATCCTGATGTTGAGATTAAACTACTTTGTGGCCACCATTGGCAGTCAGTATACTTACTTGTTTGGGTCGGTTGAAAAAGCCCAGCTGTTGAACCACTTCTTTGACATCGCGTTGCCTCTTGGTGGTTTGGTCTCAGTCCCTTTTGTGGGTGTGTTTTTGGATACCTGTTCGTCCGTGTTTGTGCTCGATTCTACGTTGGTGATCTCGTTGTCAATTGGTATTCTTAATTTGTTCGCCCACTACGTCGCGGGTATTTTCAACGTATGCTTGTTTGTGGTATATAGACCTTTGTTCTACACAGTGGTGAGCGATTATTGCGCAAAAGTATTTGGTTTCGACACATTTGGTACCGTCTACGGAACTATCATCACTTTTTCTGGGATCTTTAATTTTGGTCAAAGCATCTTGGATAGATTGACTCACAGTACCTTCAAAATGAACCCGCTTCCAATCAACGCTATATTGGTTGCATCAACTGCAGTGATTGGTTTTGTTATGGTAACCTACGTCAGAATCCAAGCAAGACACTTTAACAGGAATAAGAGAAATGTGCAGTCTGTGCAATAGATCATATGGCTGTAGCCATTAATGGTCACTCTTGGCACTACTGGTTGCGCGATTTTTTGATAAATTGGCTGCAAAAGTGAAAGGGGCTCTTTGCAGGGGGCAAACCCGCAGGGTCCCACCCGCATGTGCAATTTCCTTTATAGACTATGATAATATACACATTCTATACCAACATCCTAGCACTATTATTGAAGCCTCCTGAAAGAGGTGCCTCAATAACCATCTACAGGCATTAGTTATACCATTTGTAGTCGTCATACTCTAAACGCGTTGGACCCTTTGTATCCACGTGACTGCGCAGAAGGTACAACTCAAAAAGATTCGAGTAGTAACTCTTATTAGCACATTCATCATGAAGGTGGCCCCTATATTAGTGTTGGCTAGTCTTTACGCGCTCACAGGTGCATCGCAGGGGGAATATTTTCCTGAATACCAAAAATGTGTGCAGAATTGTCTATCGGACATGCACTGCGTCAACGTATTCGAAGAGATTCGTATCGAAGGGGAACGAATTGTCAGGAGAAGTGTCGCCCCAAATACCAAGCGTGACGTGGTGAGCTCGGGGGCTGTTTCACCTTCATTCGACACATCAACGGTAGATTTCCATCAAAACCTGATATCGCCCTTGTTTAGGGTATTCTGGAACTGTCATGATGATTGCAACTATAAGTGCCAACAGATCATCACCGACCTTCGCAAGGCCAATCATTTGCCAATGGTGCAGTTTTTTGGCAAATGGCCTTTTACCCGCGTGCTTTTCACCCAAGAATTATTCTCGGTGTTATTTTCCATCGGGAACTTTTACGTCAATTTTGTCAGCTTACCCAAGCTTGTGCAACAATACAACAAAAACTGTAAAGATCCTAACGATACGTATCATGTGCTATACAGGCAATTTATTAATTTTATAATAGTGTCGCTCTTTGCATGGAGTTTTAGTACGTTGTTCCACACGCGAGACAATGCGATTTCGGAAACTTTGGATTACTACGGGGCATTTGCACTTGTACTATCCAATTTCCATTGCATTGCCGTGCGGTATTTCGAGCTTTTCAAGAATCCCCGCAAATTGAGAATATGGCAAGCTTTCATGATCATAATTTATGTGTCACATTGTGTGCGGCTCAAAATAAGCTGGGATTATGGCTACAATACCTTTGTTAATTCGGTATTTGGAGTGGCAGCCATAGTTTTGTGGAATGCTCACGCTGTCAACACTTACCGCAAATACAAAGAAAATTACATTTACTACAATAATTCAATCCAATTGTTGCCATTCGAGACAAAGATCCTTTCAAGACTAAACATGCTTTCGTTGTCTAGAGCCAAGCTAATTCCTCTCTTACCAATATTTTTTAACTTTTGGTTGATGATGGGAATGCTGTTTGAGTTGATGGATTTCGAACCGATTTTCCGGCTCATCGATGCTCATAGTATCTGGCATTTCTTCACTATGTTCCCGACCATATTATGGTTCGAATGGGTCATCTGGGAGATTGAGTTGAGCAAATTGGGAGATGTAAATAAGGTTAGTTAAATATATTAATTAATGAAATAGAAATACTAGTATACAAAATAGCAATGCGACGGTATAATAGGCGACACTCAACCGCGAATTGAGTTCAACCTGATGTGACTTCCTGGTGTCACTATGAAAAGACGAAAAAAGGTATGCAAGTGTGGGTTTGAAATAAAATTAATGGCGAAACGTAAATGGCGAAACGTGTAGAATGAATAATATGCAAGTAGATGGTCCTCGGTTATTGAGGCCTCCTCTGGGCTGAGGTATTATGTGGAATGACAATGTGGGTTGAGGCAGTGACTTTGTTTGATGTTGGCTGCAAGATTAATGCATCACGTCATGTTCGATTAAGTAGCATCGAGGCGGCGGTGTGCGGTCACCAAACTGCGATAGCACAAAAGAAAAATTCTCCTAAACTATGTGCTCCTGCTTTTCATGATTACGAAGGGGCTTCCATTTGCTGATGTAGATACTAATGGCGAATAATGAGAAAGCGCCCAATGCCATCAATAACACTGATGGTATGCTTAGTTCGCCGCTGGAGTGCGCGTAACCGTGGTTGTATCTCTTGAGAACCAAGTCGTAGCTCTGGAACTTCATGAATGGTATCACGTGTTTTAAGTTTCCGGTGTCGTAGAAGGCATGCTCCCCTAATAAGGCTGCATCAGATGTAGGTAAAGGAACCATTGTGAGCGAGTGTGTTGTGTGTTTCAGATAAGATTAATGTGCTTGTTTTGAATTCAGGGAAACTCGCTGGATATATACCACTTTTAATAGCTTGCCATTGCTCATCAATTATCCGCATTTACTAAAACAAAAATAGAAAGAAAAACAGAGGCTCAAGGAGTGTATGTAAGTCCTGTATACTATGACGTTACTGGTGATCAAGATTAGAGGCTCACAACTTGGCAAAGAAAAAATCAGACAATTGGAGACTACAAAGTGACGGATTGGGACTTGCTAACAAAGCCTCGAAATACGATTTGGAACAGATTCTTTGCTCCCAGATTCTTGTCTCTGTGTTGAGACAGATTCAATTAGTGTCACTGCTCAGCTTTCTGATACTTTCGCTAATTCCATCTTATGGTATCACTGGGGTAACAGGTCACTTATCAGTGTGCATGCAAGGCTCTATTCTCTTTTTTCTTCTCTTCCCCCCCCCTTCCCCTGGAATGTCGGAGAAAATTTTTTCTGTATATTTAGAATGTTATGAATGTTCCCGATACAGACTGAGATAAATTACATCCGTCAGGTGCGCCAACGACCAATTAAATGTCTGGTTACATTTACGCATGGCATAGATTGGAACGTACACCTAAGCATTTGATCCTGCAAGATTTGGGATACCTCACATGAGAGCGGATAAGAGCCTATCAGCCAGCCCTAGATTGGTGTTTGCTCTATGGGTTCGATTCCTCAATCGGGGAGGGGTTAAATTGATTCGGCTAGGTCGATCCTACTTTTAGAAACTTTACCCTTTCGCTAGGATCAATAATAGGTGCCCCTTGAGCACCAAGAGTATTATTCCCCTATAAAATAATATACCATGCCAAATCGCACGCACCTCTCAAGTGCATGCATAATGTCCTCCTGCCGTTCTGCACAAAATTTTCGGGTTTACAATAAAGGCACAACGGTTGGAATCCTTTGTTAGGCTACATGAAAAACGATTTGCAATGCAATAACTATTACTTGGATTGAAAGAAGTGAATCTATGAATTGGAATTGAAAATGAAATTCACCTGGTTTGAATTGGGAACCACAAACACACTAGTAAATTGAAAAAATTGTTTTGTAAACGCGGCACACCTTGCAAAATGAGAATTTGGGTGCTCAAAAATATTTTGAAAAATGCTTGCTATCTAAAGTTTTGCACTACCAAGTTACAGTTGGCAAAGCTGGCCGAGTTCAGTTTTACCTCTCGGATTTCTTGAATTTGGTGAAAATCAGCCTCTTTGGTTTTTTCTCAGAGGGAGAACTAGGGACTTCGCCAAAACTGGCTGGACTGCTGGCACCAGTATATGGAGGACTGGGAGGTGGAAATTGGCTGAAGTTAGGATGTTTGGGGGAAACCAAGCTAGAGCGCTGAAGCTGGGGGCTGCCTATGTTGTAGTCGATAGTAGAAGGAGGGGCTAATCTTGTAGTATTTACGTCACCGTAATCGACCCCTTCATGCATCCCACCCAAGTGACGACTGGCCAAGAGGGTGTGCAATTCGCCATTTTGGGTTTTGTGCGACAATCCACTAGAGCTCACACTGGAGGCCATTGAATCAAATCTATGTCCTGACATGATCGATTGATCGGTGCTCTTGGAACTGATGCTCTCGTTCCGCGATACCTTATTGGCCTTGGATCTGGCTCCAATGCTTTCATAGTATTTGAGAATACTGTTCTCGTCGTCCTCCTCAAAGCTCTCGTCGTAGCCATCGTTATCTACTAAAGATTTTGTTGGAGATGCTCGCGGAGAATTTCTCATTAGAACTTGATGGATTCTTTCGCCGCGCGAGCTAAATGAGCTCGGGGATTTATCCCCTCTTGGACTGCCTGGAACAGAATGGATCAGCTCTGCTCCTTTCACAGGGGGCATCACAAGAGTTGGTCTTGGTTTTTCCTCATCCACACTCTTGCCGTTGATGATAAGTTCGATCATGATGAACTTTAGCAAATTCCGCCACAAATCAAACAAATCATTAAAGTTGTTTAATCTCGAATCCGACTGACTGATACTTGTTAAGCTCTTCAAATTGTCTATTATCGAATCAATTATTTTATTGATCAATGCTGTATGTGTCTCCCAATCGGCGCGGTTAATTTCGCGCGATGCGGCAGAAAATGGCTGCGAATTAAATTTTCCCTCGAACGTTCCAAACTTACCACTGACCGGACTATTGAACGAATCGTTGATTGCCGATTGGTGGTTGTACATCTTGAAATGCTCTCTTCTCATCAAGTTGATGTACTCGTAACTAAAATCTTTGAAGTAGAAAAAGTTATAATTTTGTATGGTTTGTACATCAATGATAGAACTCAAGTTCGTAGGATCTCCCGATAAAGTGAACAAATTATACAATATATAGTCAATTAATTCACCATAAAAGTTTTTGGATTGCACTATTGAAGGCAACTTTTCAAAGTAGTTGATTCCAGATTGCATTTCAATAGACTGGAATTTTATATCCTGATAAACATTGTTCCATAGTTGGGTAGACTTAATGAGCTGTCTCACATTTACTGTAGTCTTTGGCTTACTGTTTTCCTTTTTGGAGTCCGTCAAACTAAATTTGTTAAGCCTGTAAAGCATATCTATCTCGTCATCGGTTTCTTCTTCATTATCAGAGTCGGTTTTAATCTCAGAGGCATCTCCCAGAGACATGGGAATGAGCATGGACGGGAACCCGTTAATTTCTTTGGCAGCCAGGGTGATTTTTGCTATTTTCCGCATGTATTTAAGCTTGTGAACACCATTTTTTCTATACTGACTGGCTTTTAGCTGGATAAATTGATAGTCACTAGTAAACTCTTCGAAATACGAATATCTCAAGATATTCAAGTTTCGTATGCTGAACAATAACTCACCTGATTCCTTTCTATATTTGTTCATGAATTCGTTCAGTTTATGATATTTACACTTGTTTGCCAATTCTTCGAATTCTTTTTCGTACTCACTGATTTTTTGTACAAGCGGCAGCAATGGAATTGGCTTGAGTACATAACTGTCGGTATTGAGATCGAACACTTTCTTTTTGCGCTCGCGCAAAGGAACATAAGTTTCGTCGCTATAGGGGCTCGAAGGTCTATCCTTGGAATTTTCACTATTTTTGGATGAAATTGAAGAGGCGGTAGAGGTGGTCCTGGAAGAGCTAGTTTTTAATTTTGACGATCTTTGGCCAGAGTTTTCGGATGACGAGGATTTTACTGATTTTGAGTCGGTCGACTTCTTTGGTTTTTTCACTCTCACCTGGACCTTTTTTTCTCTCTCAATTCTCTTGACTTGAGAATCACTCAGAATAAGTAAGAACGCAGCCATGGTCAAGTATGGGAAGTTGAGATATAGAAGAGCTCACGTGTACTTTTCAATGCTTGAATCGTAAGTCGTAGATTGCAACTAAATATTTCTGGTATCTTTTGATGATTACAAGGAATTACTAATAGTTATATATCACTAAAAAACTCTGATCAAGCCGGTTCTATCGCTCTGCAACTATGTGCCACAAACTGCATCAGTGGTACCAAAAGGTGAAGACTTGCTTGAAAATTGGCCTGAAAAATTTCAAATAGAAATTAGATCGGATAAAAAAAATGCCCCTCATATGTGGACCAAAGCCTGCATAACGCCTAGGCTGTCCAATTAACAACGGCCATGCCTACGGTTCAGTAACTGGAATATTTTTGATCGTCTAATAACAATAACAAGGCTGCATGGTTTAAAGTCCATGTAAAACATGGATGCAAGTCAACTTACACACTTCCTTTTGTGTCATAATTAAACAATTGGGCCTTATTGCAGTACCTTACCGATAACCATACCGTTTCTAGAATAGGACAATCCGCCGAGGTTTGGTTTTCGAGGAAATTGAAGCGCATTTTGATACCGAACGTAATTCGGGCATCCTTTAACGTGGACATGCATTTGGTTGCCATAGGCTAGGCAGTCAAGCTTTGATTACCTTCTTCATTTGCTTTACATGTAATGCACCCCAACCACTCTACATAAACGAATACTTCTTAGCTACAACCTGGAGCAGGTGGATCATGTCCATTGGCCTCACCATTCACCAGGTGAAGGTTCGTTCATTACGAGAGAAAAAAAACTAACCCAAAAAATCACTGACAAAAAAATATCTCTTTGTCTTTCAGCCTTCAGATGTAAAACCGCTCACGTTGGATCTGAATCGGCTATGAGGCTAATGGCTTACAATTAATGTTTTCTGCACCAGACCGCATCCCAAGCATTCTAGCTGAACTTGGGAGTACCAAGACTGTTCGAGACTTTGCTTGGTAGTTTGCTGGAATGTGATAACGTTTCATAAATAGAAGTGATGTGGCGTTTGAGTGCCTATCTGTAATCTATCGCCATCAGTACACTATTTTTTAGGCCGCTCGCTCATCCCTATTCTGCCACGCGACTGTCAACCAGAACAATTTTAACGGAAAATTATTTTCTAAGCACAATAAGATCTTTTTGACAAATTGCGCACGGCGTTGGGTTGAACTATTATCAGCCAATGCTCTCATCTTTTTTTAAACCCAATTTCAGGTTCATGCGCAATGCTCCTGGCTCTGGTTTGAATAAGCCCGCTGCATGATGACATAATTATTTAGACTGAAAAGAAATTGAATCGCCGAATAATTATAATTATAGGAGGTGGAGTTATCGCTCATCTTATTGCATACGTGGTGGATATAAAAAATTCTACGAGACGTACTGCCGTCAGCTCTATACATCGTGTTAGACCATGCTTCTGTTTCAGACAAGAATCGAAGTAGCTGGTTAGCTATCTGGCCCATACATTCTATGCTTCTGTTTCAGCGAAGAATCGAAGCATTCGGGCCAGATCTACACCCTTCCAACTTTGGCCCGATTCAGGTCCCCTATAAAATTTTGATCGTAGACGACGAAAATTGCAAAAATAAAGATTTTCATCCTTCAAAATATATTCCGATACCGGGAGTCGAACCCGGGTCTGCTCGGTGAAAGCGAACCGTGCTAGCCGTTACACTATATCGGACTTTATAATTACAAATTCACTGCTAAAAACTATATTGTGTAGAATGAAATATCAGTGGAGCCTGGTGGAAGTATAGGCGAAACCGTTACTTTTGTTGACAATACACTATCGCCTTCACAACGACCTAAAATAATATTGCATCAATAAAACGGTGGAGCACGAATGTTGCCTGTACCTTATCATATTTTACTGAGCCTAATTTTATTTTAAGTGCATAAACTATAAAGCGGAACTTTAAATTGCAAATAATATAGACAAAAGCCAATTTTATTCACAACGTAGGTCAAGCAAAAAAGTTGGTATGTATGGGTACTTAAGCTTTCGTACCGGACATTATAACTTTACTTATGATACTCCGGGTCCAATGAACAAAATATGTCCGATACATGTATAAACCAAGCTTTGTAGGACGGATCGCCGTTTCTTGCTCTTCTTGCTCGTTTAAAGCGCCGTGGCCGCAATTTTAACTGTGAAACTGGATGGTGCCACGCATCTGGGGTGCTCGAATATACGAGTTCGTAGCGACAGCACTAAGTTGCAATGTAACCCTCCGATCGCTCTCGCGACGCCACATGTCGCATTCAAATCAAATCCTACCTTAGCCTATTTTCGAGGGTTATAAGCTGCAAAGTCAAATCAAATTTGACACACTCCTATTAATAGAATGTTTGGGTATGATATGTGATGATAAGTATTAGCTACGTGTTCTATAATAGCAGGTACTAGATTAAAATGTAATACTTCGCTGGATCACAAGACTTCAACCCCGCAAACTGTACATATTATATTATTTGTACATATTTCTTGGAAGTCTGGGTCTTCCTCTGAAGATTAGAGAAGCCGACTACTGGAAGTCAACGCATAACGGCTATTCTCCCCCTCAATATGGGCGCTAGGATGTTGCCGCGACTTACCAGCACGAAGAAGGTCACGTGACCGTCTCAATCGTGTGCCAAAAAATGAAAAGTTTTCGTACCAACGGCAGACTAAGATATATTGAACGGCAAGATGTGGAAGACCACCTTGAGAAATGTGTCGAGCAAGAGCAGCGGCATAGCATACGAGCCGGTACCTATCAATTTATACAATCCCGCCAGATCTGCGTTCAATATCAAGCCAAAAAAGACCCAAGGATTGGTCCACAACCCACCAGCAGCTATCACCAAACCATCGATCAAAACTGCCAAAGCATTCTTACCAGAGAACGATCCCAGAAGAACGCTTTCATCGCACAACCAAATAACCAAAGAACAATTGGAAAACTACCCTATAATCAACCGTTACGAGGCGCAAAGTAATAGAAGCTACGAAGTGACCCCAGAAGTAGTGCAAAAGATCATAGAGTTGAGAACCCAGGATCCTAAGAAGTGGACCATAAGCAAGTTAAGTCAGGAGTTTGGCGTAGACCGCAAGAAGATCAATGTTTTTTCGGGCATATTGAAGGGTGAACAAAAGGTGGACCCAGAAGCAGGACTTAATGCGAGACAGTTGGAGAGAAGATCGGAGATGAAGAGAAGAACCCAGCTCTGGTTAAGAGGTGAGTTTTAATGTATATACATGTAAGTAGCAAAACAAATAGAAGTAACTATAAGTTCACAACATACACATAACTGTGAATGTCACCATAATGTAGCTACTTATCACTTTTGTAAGTTAGCGAGTTTGTTAGTTAATTTTTCACTGTCTTTTCGCACGCCCGCGAACATAAAAATGAACTGCAAACTTGAACGACCGGCAACGACAAGATGAGTGAGGTATGTGAGAATGAGATACTCAATAAGATAAAGGAGTAAATGGGGAGAGGAGTACTAACGGACAGAGACAACACAATAACCGCAGAAGGCACAACAATAATACCAAACAGGAAGGACCCAAGAGAGATGCCATCTTGGACCTTAACAAGTACAAGGACGAGTTGATCAGAGTGAATTTTATTGGCGGAAGACAGATCGAAGGAGTGTTGAAAGGGTTTGATCAATTGATGAACTTGGTTTTGGAAAACGTAAAGGAAGATTTAAGAGGTACGTAAAAAGAGAGACAAAACTGAGCGACAAAAAATACTAACTTTTAGATCCTGAAGACGACAGTGTTTTGACAGGAGAAACTAGGGATTTGGGGTTGGTTGTTGTGAGATGCACGTCGTTGTTGACGATTTCGCCTGTGAATGGCAGTGAAGTCATAGACAATCCGTTTGCGCCTCCCCAAGAGTAGTGTATTATAGAGTACTAAAACAAGAATATAAAATAACTTACAAGTAATCAAAGTAGACTGAGAAAAACAAGTAGAGTACGAAGTAGACTGAGAAAAACAAAGTAGAGTACAAATAGAGTGAGAAAAACAAAGTAGAGTGAGAGTAATCAAGAGCTGCAAGAGTACGAAAAATGAGCATTACCACAAATGTGTTTACGAAACATATAATGAGCAACCTGCAACAAATCACAAATATTTGTGGTAAAAAAGATAACGAGCGGCGCAGAGGTGCGAGGAGCGGGAGGAAGTACGATAAATGTAGTACACCAAGTAAATATATACAGGAAGATGTATGAGATAGTACACAGTAGTATACAGTAGTATACAGTCTGTACGATGCTACGATCACTCACCAATGACTCTATCTAGAGGGACCGGTACCGGTCCCTCTCTAGAATTTGTGTTCTCCCTTTATCTCTATATTATTTCTCACTTTTCGCGCATCAAAGTTTTCTATCTCATCTGATCTTCTCATCAATGTCCGACAACGTCATCACACTCAAGCAAACCAACCAGCTCATTGGGTTGTACTCGATCATCCGTGACCAGAACACCAAAAGAGGCGACTTTGTCTTTTACTCCGACAGAATTATTCGGTTGTTGGTCGAAGAAGGGTTGAACCAATTGCCTGTCGAAACCACCGAGGTCAGCTGCCATGGGGGCCACAAGTACCAAGGGGCCAAGTTTTTGGGCAAGATCTGTGGAGTGTCGATTGTGAGAGCAGGGGAGTCTATGGAAATGGGGTTGAGAGACTGTTGTAGGTCTGTGAGAATCGGAAAGATTTTGATTCAGAGAGATGAGGAAACGGCGTTGCCCAAGCTTTTCTACGAAAAGTTGCCTGAGGATATCAGCGAGCGTTATGTGTTTTTGTTGGATCCTATGTTGGCTACTGGGGGTAGTGCCATGATGGCTGTCGAAGTGTTGTTGTCGAGAGGCGTGCAAATGGACAGAATCTTCTTCTTGAACTTGTTGGCTGCTCCAGAAGGTATCAAGGCTTTTCACGACAAGTACCCTCAGGTGAAGATCATTACGGGGGGAATTGACGAGAAGTTGGACGAAGATAAGTATATAGTTCCTGGTCTTGGTGATTTTGGCGACCGTTACTACTGTATTTAAGGACAAACTAAACAAGAACACTGTAGTACGCAAATAGACAAGAACATCGTAGTACGCAAATAGACACTGAAGTAAACGACTAAATGACAAACCAATGAAAGTAGAAATCAAGTACAAACAGACTAGTAAAACCGCTAATGTAGCCGCGCGTAGAAAACTACCGCTAATAACTACCTACAGTTGGACGTAGAAAGCCAATTGGTGCTAATAATTCTATTTGTGCTCGCTAGATACAAGTGAATCAATTTTGCTCGTGCTATATATTTAGTGAGAGTCCACTTGTCGCGCTAAATAATAGTGAGAGTACAAACAGACATACGAGTGGACAAGAAAAGTAGTACGAGATACAGATAACTATTACGATTGGTATGTTTGTAAGCTAGGATGAAGGATGAATAGATGTTTCGTGGTCGTCTTCTGGTAGTATCAAACAGTGAAACAGCATTTGCTCAACAATGAGATGTTATATGTTAGCCTAATGAGGTCTTATTGATCGCTATTAGTGCAAGGTCATTCAATCCATGATTACATAACTAGGGACAATTGGATGAGAGGTCAATTGAGCTCGCACAATGATTAATGAGAGTCTACTCGCACTAAAAATAGGGAGACATATACTGATTGGCACTATTAGGTCCACGACCAACACTACGTTTCCCAAGCTCTTTCACTTAGTATTTACCCCAAGGCAATTATCCGTAAGAATAATTGGCTTGAAACACTGACAGAGAAGTACTTATAAGTACTAAGTGAGACGTAACTTATCACACTTCAATAACTGTAAGCTTCAGTGTGTACTTATGTCCTGTCTGCTGTAAATATCAGTGTCTACTTATCTACTGTGTTCGCAAATACTCATGTTTAGTTAAAATGACAAGACGTAGTAAATACGGAGAATTTGGGTTCTTTACAATACGAAAACTACGAGGACTAGGGTGGTACTGGTAGAAGTGAAGAACATGAATCAGTGGAAGTGTTTCTCAACAGGTTGTTTTCTTGACATGCGTAGTTCTTACTAAGCCACATGAGCGCTAGGATGGTTAAGATACCATTTTTTGCAGCCATGTCGAAAAATAGTTTAATACCCCAAGCCCTAAACTCAGTACCAAAGCTCTCCATTTAGTATTAACCAAAGCTCTACACAGTACTCCACCCAAACTCTACACTTAGTCTATTTCTCATGAAACTTCTCCTTACACTTGCTCTTAGTTTTGTTTCTCGAGCTAATTAATATTAATTGTCTAAGCTCGCACTAAAAGTCAGTACTCAGTAGAATACACCGATAATAAAATCAATTATCTTTACCTATAGTAAAATAAATTAGTGTAAGTATATGATCTATTGACTAGTGATTGTGCTCTTTATATGTAAGTGTTCTTTCTAGGCCTTCTCTATGTCTTCTTGTATTTTCTGTCGATTAGGATGTTTTTGCACCACGGTTTTACTTTTACATATACTTTCTATGTACGATTTCTGGATCTTCATTATACTCCGCACTAGTCACCCACATCTTCTTGAACGTGCTCAACCCCGCCAAAATCGAACCCCCGATCCACGTAGAATACCTTCTTTCCGGCGGCGCAAAGAGTTTGATCTTCATTTTGGTATTGTAAGCCTCATTTTTCGACCACACGCTCGCGGTATCGTTCATTTGCTGCTGGTTTTTGAGCTCGCTAAGCATCCGATCGCCAAAGTTACGAAGAAGAGTGTTTCCGCCTGAAAGAATGATGTTCTGGTACAACACGGGCCGCAAGTCCAAGTCGGTTTTGGCAATGGCTAGACTGGTCAATTCATGAAGACCCGGCGACTCGTCGCCCACAAGCAACGGATTGAACAAGATCTCGGGCGACCTGAACCGCTCGCTGCCGAGTTTGATTTCGTGGCCGTCGGGAAGCTTGAATGTCAGGTACAAGTCGTGGTCGTTATAATAGTTTGTGTACAACTTTTCGTCGCGAACGGGGTCTTTGGAGATGAAGCACGCCGACTCTTTGATCAAGCGCGCGATTTCAAGCTCCGAGCTGCTGCGGAGCGAGATTCCGTTCATGATGCGCAAATTGGCTGCCAATTGGTGCGTGATGTCGCGCCCCGCCATGTCCATTCTCTTGATAGACGCAGGCAAAGAAAAGCCTTCGAATACAGGCACAATGTGGCTGACCCCGTCGCCGCTATCTACAACCACGCCGGTGGTTCTGCCCGAAGAATAGAGCGATAACACGGCCTGGATCGACACGTAGAGACACGGCACGTTGAACAGCTCAAACAACACCTGGCACATTTTGTCTCTGTTAGTGCGGGGATTTAGCGGCGCTTCTGTGATGAGAAGCGGGTGCTCCTCGGCGTTGGTGCGGAGTTCCTGTGTGTATGTGTGGTACCACAACTGTTCCATATCGGACCAGTTTCTCACTATGCCGTGCTCTATGGGGTACAGAAGCTTGAGTATACCGCGGTTGGCCTGCGCCAACGACCCCACAAACGTGTCTTCTTGGTACTTGGACGGCTTGGCGGTCTCGGCGTTTGGATCGGCACGGTGCGACGAAAGGAGCGACCCCGCCATCACCTTGTGGTACTTGGGCCTGCCCACCACAGCCAGCGAGTAAGCTTTGGGTTTGTCTTCGCCTGCGAACCCGGCCTTGATGTTGCCGGATCCATTGTCTATGACCACGGGTTGATTGTAGAGGTCCATCAGAAACACTTAAGAAACAAACACTGCGTGGATACCTTCAAATTGACACTGCGAATTAGTCAACAAACACAGTAAGACAAATTAACCTGCGAGAAGACAAATTATCACTGCGAGGATATGTAGCGAGTAAACAGTGCGAGTAAACAGTGCGAGTAAACAGTGCGAGTAAATAAGTATGTGTAGCGCGACTAGAAGCGCGAGTGATGAGTGATGAGTGATGAGACGAGCGCGACCAGATGGGAGAAGAGTGCGGGAGAGAACGGAGAAAGATCAACGTGCGAAATCAATGCGAAGTGAAGATACAAAACCAACAGTGCGAAGTGAAGTGCAAATCAACAGTGCGAAGTGAAGTCACTTGATTATCTAATTGACTCTATTTTGTTGATCTGTTTTTATTATTTTGATTGTTTTGATCTACATATGCTGGCACTCAACACCCTCTCCAACAACCAGAAAGCACAGCTCCGCAACGCGTTCACGTTGATCGACGGCGAGTCCCGCGACTCCACCATCACCAAGCAGGACTTGGTCAATCTCTACACCCAGTTGGGCATGGCCGTGCCCTCCGACACCCAGTTGACGGCCATGTTGAGCACGGACGGGGGCAACGGGCAGCTGGTCAACTTCACCCAGTTTCTGAACATCATGGCCAAGGAGTTTCTGCGCTTCGAAGACAGAATGACCATCTACAACGCCCTCAAGGTGTTTGCGGAGCCCGCCGATCCCCGCAAGTACTCGGAGGACTTGATCATCGACGTGGAACAGCTCAAGGAGGCGTGTTGTTCGGTGCAGTTGGGCGAGATCGGCTCGGGCGACCACCGCCTTCTGCGTGCTACATTTGACCGTATAGTCGAGGGGTTTGTGAAGGAGCAGACTGACGGCCGACGTTTACTTTTGGCCTCCAAGTGGCTCGATGCTTATATAGATTAATGTACAGTAAAACCGTGGTGCGTTAGCACCATGGTTTTAGTCGACAAACAATATAAAATAGTATATAATGATGATGGATGTCGAATTCCAAAAGGTATTTTGATAGTGAAGATACATGGTCTACACCATGGTCTACACTATGGTGTGTGTTCAGTAATGGTATGTAACTAATGATGGTTGACACCATCATTAGTTGTCCACAATCAACTCGTCACACCCCCAGTCCTCAAAAGACCCATCAGGCAAGTACCGTCTGACCACCAACGGAATTTTTCTCTGCGCCAACTCTTTCATGGCAATTTGCAATGGATCGGTTTCTCCCTCGATGTCCACCAACACCGGCGCATTGAGCGAAATCTGCAACGCTCTGGTCCCCAACACACGCGCACGCTCGTATTTGGTCATGTATGGAGTGGTGTTACGCTGTTCCTTGGGTATGGCCAATTCCTTGGTGGTTTTGGTTCTAGGGGCGGCGGCCATGGCTGCGTCTTCTGGCCCGAATCCACCGTTCACCACCGTCTTTCCATCTTCAGTCTTGACCTCGCCGTTGGTGGCTGGTTCCGGTTCCTGGAACTCTTCGTCGGAGAAATGTTCCGGCTGGTCGAAGTCGTCGAAGTGTTCTGCTCCTTCGTTGAATGCGTTGTCTTCAAAGTCAGACATGATGAAAGCGTGCTGATGAGAGATGCTGATGTGCTAACATCAGCCATCTCAAGTGAAAAATCAATCAGCAAGGTCGTGCGGGGACAAAAAAGAACAAATACTCACTATCAATTTACAGCCATTTCACCATTTACAGCCATTCAGTGCGAATTGCACTATAGATAGTACACAATTTTAGTGTACAGTGTATAGTATACTTATAGTATACAATTTTGGATACTACTTATACTAATTATACTACTGTTTGTTATTACTAGATTTATGTTATTTTATTACTAGTCATTATAGTAGTCCTATATGCTTATAATTCGTTGGCGTATGGCAACACATCCACGTCTCCAATAGCAACGTAGTTGAAGTCAGATACAGATGCTTCGCCAGCGTCGATGTTGATGGAAAGTGGGTTTTCAAAGGTGGATTGTAAGGCAACAGACAATTGCGCGGCCTTGACGGCGTCGGACAATTCCGATTTGGAAACGGCAAGCGCCTGCTTGGCAGCCTTAATTCCCTGCGCGACGTCAGCAGCGGCGCCGGTGACGGAGACAACAAACAAACCCGCATCTTGGTATTTGTATAAGAATGAAGTAGCACCTGGGATCTTGGCCAATGGGGTGGCGGCGCCGGGCAACGAGGCGTTACCCACGGCAGCAGACAAGGCCTCGTACTTGCCAAAGTCAGCAGGCTTGACTGGCACACCAATCAAAGCGGCAGACTCTCCCTTGGCTCTGATGCGCGCTTCCTTGCCCTTAAAAAATTCGGCAGATGCAGAAGATGCGGCGCCGGCAGGCAATGCGGAGAAAGCAGATTCGCCTACAAACTTGGCCAAGTCGTCACCGTTGACGCCCGAGCCGTAGATAGACACGTTGGAGGCGGTGTATGCTTGGGCAGCAAGCGATTTGATGTCTTCAACCGTGACAGGAGCGGTTCCGTCGTAGTATAATGGCTGGCCCAAGCCTCTTCTGAAACTGACCTCGTGCAAGGCTTCTAAACCAGTGAACGCATTGGAGGAAGTGGCAGCTTCGTATTCGGCCTTGGCAGAGGGTAAGACCACCTCGGTGTACTCGTGGGGACGGAAAGATGTGTTGGCCAAAACATTGCCCAAGGCTTCGACGTAGTATGGCAAGTCTTGCTTCAAGAAAGAGGTCTTTAAAACAGTGGCGTCTCTGCCGACAGTGGACGAGAACACACCACCCAACAATTCGCTTTCACGGGTAAATCTCAAGGCGGACTTGGAGGCGGTGTTTAAGAAGTTGAACTTGCTCAACAAGTGGGCCACCCCCGACTTGCCGTTTTTGGAGCCGGCGCCGTTTACTACCACCGATAACGTGGACAAGTTGCCTGGAGCGTCACGGGCTGCCAACTTGACGGTACTTAAAGAACGCGTGGAACGTAACATAATTGCTTTCTATGATGAGACGGTTGATTGTACCTATGTCTACTGAAATTTTTCGTTATACTAGGATTTAAAATTCTGCGAGTGTGATTGGTAGAGAATAAAGTCACGTGATTGCGAACAAGAGACTAACACCCAGAGACTAACACTACGTCGTTGACCCCAATGATTGACACTACGTCGACCCCAATGACTGACACTATACAAGGATATACTAGATAAACAATGGTGGTCAATTAAAATTAAGTTATTCTCAGATTTTCAATCTTTTAAACTTCTTCCATCGGCATTTATAGTGCTATGTAGTATACTATGATGAAAGCGTTAGCTTTCATCAACTTTATTTTAAGTATACTACTGCTTGATTCTATTTGGAAGTACAGTATAATTTTTCTTACTTCTTCATTTTCTCATTTTCTCATTTTTTCACCAAATCCAAATGCTCTCAATAATCTCACTTATGGTGTCACAGCTAGCACCTCATATCATACATTACGCCTTTTGACCAATTACTCTATTTATCCTACTATTTTAGCGCTACCGACTTCCATACTAGGATCAGAATATTGCTTCGATGTAAGCAGTAGTCTACTAGAGTTGTATCATTACAGTAGTAATTGTAGTAATTGCCAAGTGGATGTTGAGTGCTGATGATAAGTACTATGTTGAAAGTGCTAATCTTTTTCGTAAAATGTAAGAAGCCTGCACACGAGTGCTAGGATTAATTAAAACTGTCTTCCGACTGTAATTACATCAAAGTAGGGTCTCATGCATTCCCAGACCTCTGGTACTTGTCAGAATGCGTTAGGTATTATACTCTTAAGGAAAATTAGTTGAGCAGCGAAATTCTAGCTACCAGAGAAATGTAGCCATATTTCCATTCGCTGTGAAATAGCACCGTTGTAAAAGTTCCATACAGGTTTCTTATCAGTTATTGCAATATTAATGTCTATCTAGTTGGATGCAAAAAGTCATTCGATCTCATTTTGACATCAATAAGTTCTACACCTAAGCTTAGGTTTAACGAGCAACTAGCTTATTTTTCGCAAAAAAGAATCGGTCATTAATTGTAATTAAAAGATATCGATAGTAACGAATAGGGTCTCAGGCATTCCCAGTACCTCCAGAACCTTGCAGAATGTTTAAAGATAACGAAATAACAGATTTGAGATAATTAGAAAATAGGCACTTGCTCTAGAAATTTTTCACTCGTTATCCCATCTAATTCCTCCCTGTGCCCATTTCTGAAGCTAATTTTTTTGCACCCAATCGCAGAACATGACCTGAATTAAAACTAAAAATCTAAGACCTAAAATGAGTGGTTAGCAACTTTTTGGAAGATGGATTAGTGAGTGGTACCATTGGTTAGAGAATGACGTGTAGAGTAAGATGCCCGAGAATTGAGTATGTAGAGGTAGTTTAGAGAGATTCGTGGCTCGTGGAATGTATCGGAGATAGGCGCGTCACAAGTATTTAAGACCAAGACAGAGGTAACAACTTTTTGAATAAAGTGAATGATGCTTAAGAGTGCTTGAGTGCTGGATGTTCTGGAAGTTCAAGAGTGCAAGATCTTTTTTTTATGAGAGGTTTCTGATAATATGTAGTGCTAAATTAAAAAATCTATCTCCAGAGTTACGCTGTGTTTGTAATGCACATCCTAGCACTCTGGCAATAAAACTCTTTGTATGATACAGTGCTTTTTTAAGTAGAGTATTTTGCAGCATTTAAATACCGAGCATTAAATACCTTCTGAAAAATATACATTGGTCCATATGCCAATAAAAAGGAAATGTTTGGATATACTACTGAAGTGTTATTCTACTATTTTTGGCTATTTATTTAAACCTGGGTAAGTCTAAGTTTGTTCTTTTCGTTTTCCGGCACCTTATTCTCCTCTACATAGTCACTAGTCAATTTACCCCAGATCAAGTCCATCAATATGGCAATATGGACTCCGCCCCACGACAAACTGATACTGTAGAAGAAATTGGAGTTTCCGTTGCCCAATACAATCCAGCAGTAGTAGAAGATAGGAGAAAGAAGCAACGATACCAACAAACCCAAGCCGCTGGCATATGCATATTTACAGTATGGAAAGATGGTGGAGCTGAAAATAGGCAAGAGCGAAAGGCCGAATGCCAAGTCTCCAATGGTAGGATACGATTTGGTGAAGGAGATCCAGAAATAGGTAAGCACAACGGCCAAAAACGAGTCGCCGAGGTACGAGTTTTGGGGCTCGTACAATCTCAAGGCAATCGGGATAACAAATATAAACGAGTACAAATTGAACAAGCCGATATAGAAGGGAGTGAAGAACTCAAACATCTCGGTGAATATGTACCACCACAAGCCCAAGTTGGGGGTGATTTTGCCAAAGAACAAGACGGTTCCGTAGCACAGGCTTATAAACAGCCACGACAGAATCGAGGCATACGACGCCACTAATAACCCTACGACCGCGCCAACATACGTACCAATATACTCTAAAGCCCCTGCAACCGCCGGCTGGTCAGACACCGCCAAACACAAAGCTGTCATGGGCACTACCAAAAATACCAGGTGCAAGTACAAATAACTAGTCGCACTCAAGGCCACCGCCGATTTAAACCTATTTTTCGCTACCACGAGTTGGTGCAACGCCTCCACAAAGCACAACAATGAAAATACTAGCGAGGAGTGCAGGATGTTGGTGAGCACCAAGAGCGGGTTAAATAGGTAGAAGCTGGCGATCAAATCGTCGTTGAAACGCGCGATTTTCCGGCCGAGGCGCACACTGCTGCGCTCGTTGTACCACTTGTTAAGTCCGATAAGTCTATAGGCAATATACACGTCCATAGCTGTCCAAAGAGCATGGAAGATAACCGTAGATACTTCACCGAGCGAGTGAATTAGCAGCAAAATCACCACCAAAAGTGGCGGGTGGTGCACCACGCCGCCGTCATAGAGCGGCATGTTGTGCTCAAGGTAATAAAAGCCCTCCTGGAGGGCTCTGAACGAGTCGATGGGCGTGGACGTGACGACGCTGGACGACAACACATCGAGAATTCCGGGAACTAAAAGCGGGAGAAGAAACCGGAACGCAGCCCCAATCACAAACACCTGTGCCAACTTGCTCATAACAAAAAAAACGACCTAATTGACGAACAACTATTTACTGTTGACTATCCACTTTAACACGTCTGGTGAATATTTGAACGCTCTGCACGTGACCAAACAGTAGTTTAGGTTTAGTCCGCGATGAAGACAGAGAGGAAGTAGAGAGAAGACACGAAGTTGACAACAAAGATGTCAGTAAGTATGGAGAGATAAGTGTATTGTGTTTAGTACTAACGATAGTTCCAACCGATTAATCCCAAGCCGTTTCTCAAGACGCTCATAAATAAGCCCGTGGTGGTGCGGTTGAAGTGGAACCGCACAGAGTATAAAGGCACCCTAGTGTCGGTAGACAACTATATGAATCTCCAGTTGGAGGAGACCGTTGAGATAGAGGGCGGCAAAGAGGAGCCTATAGGCGAGATATTCATTCGGTGCAACAACGTGTTGTTTATAAGGGAAGGGGAAATAGCGAATGGAAAAGATGGTAGTTAAGTATAGTGTATAGTACAATAAAATAAAGTGGATAGAACTAGATAACTAATAGAGTAAAACTGTTGTAGTAAACAAATGTGAGAAAAAATGAGGAAATGAGGCGAAAAACTGAGGGATGTGAAGATGCTCGCAGAACAAAACGAGCATGGCTGAAAAGTATAAGCAAGATACAGTCGTGAAAAGTTCAGTGAGTTCACAGTGGAAGTTCCCACTTCTTACGACTGTATGCGGGAGCAACTACAGAAAGTAAATGCTTACCAGACAATTCATTACAGAAAAGAAGAAAGAATCACTAGATATTTACATTAGATAACGAGGTATTGACATTTTGTAAGATATTTGCAAAATAGCTGCAATATGAGTCTAATGATGGTAGGTGTAAAGTAGCGCGAACATTGAAATATTGTGAGATAGCTTAGTGTTAAAGAATGGACCGTTGTGGTGGTAAAGAAGAAAGAGTAATGAAGAGTAATGCTTCAGATAGGTATAAGTGTATAGTATTAGTTTTTTGTATTAGTTTGTCGTCACCTATATCAGAGAAAGTATGATTCCTCTCTATTAGTCCGAGGCTGGTTGTCACCGCCGTACTGGCCACTCGCGCATCACGTGCCTTTATGTTCAACAAGATTCTCTCCACTGATAGATAGAGGCTAATTGATGTCGGAGCCGGTAGTAGCACCCTACGGGGGCCTTATGACGCACACTCTAGAAGTGGAGAAAGAGAGAGACGCCAAGATCCAGGAACTTTCCAAAAACGTCGACGTGGACGGGCTCACCGAAACAACCAGACCCGAAGCCCTCCATATCGAAGGTGTAGACACTTTGTCGACCGAAGACATCAAGGCATTTGTGGACTATTACCAGAATTTTGAGGTTGGCACCGAGGATGTGGACGGCGAGCTGCGTATCACCTATACTCCGTATCCAATTGATGAGCAGATCAAGTTTAAAATCCAATGGATCAACGACACTTCCGTCAACGTAGTGTTTGAATCTGTCGAAGACTCGTTGAAGACACTTGGGCTGATTGTAGCCGAACTTCCTGAAGAAGGTCTTAGTATTGATAATAGCCATATTAAGCGCCAGGCCAAACCATATACTCCCATTTTGGCGTTCCGCAAGCACCAAGACTTGTCGACCCGTTTGGGCTTGAGCAGCGAAGAGGCTGAAAACTCCACCAATATGGACGAGGACGAGTCTTCGATCGTTTTGTATGTAAGACAAGCGTTTGAGTCCGATAAGAAGGTGAAGAATGCAAAGGCTTATTCGAGATACTATTTGTTACATGGGGAACCAAAGAGATACGACCGTGAGAGACCAGAACGGTCTGAAAGATCAGCAAGATCTGAGAGGTCTGAAAGACCAGGTAGAGAGGGGAGAGGCGGAAGAGGCAGGAACAGAAAAAATAGACGCACGCGCGACACCTCTCCAAACCAGGACGACGAAGAAGATCTCTTTGCGTATAAGCTCAAGGGCCAGGACGAGGAGGAGGATCTTTTTGCTGACCGCATGAGAGGCAGATCGCGCTCGCCCATGCGGTTGGACTAATGTACAATAGACTATTGAGGAAGAGTATGTATGATATCAGAATAAAAGTTAAAAACCATGAAAGATTTGTATCTACCCAAGTCTCGCTTAGTCGAACAGTAAGGTATATTCATTGTAATATTAATTAGTAACAATATTAATTAGTAACAGGTGTGGACTCATTCATCACAGTACGCGCGGTATTCAATAGGAAATAACAGTGCTAACACTCATAAGTTACCGTGTTGCCAAACTATTGCTGCATATTAAAGTGCGAAAAAACGATATTTACTGGTCAGCGTGCGAACAACCCGAGTAATGTAGAGAAAACGAACAGAGTAAACACGGAAATGTAACAGTTCAATTTCAAAATCTCAGAATTGATCTACTTTCTGAACCTGGCCTGAACCTGCCCTATATGCGGAAATTGTGCCGCGCACGACACGTCCGTTTTGGGAAGGCCTGCATATGGCGAGGGCTCCGTTGGGAGCCCGAGCTTTAGCAGCAGCAGATTACGAGGGCTTGAGTGTACTTTTTTCGCGAGCTTTCTCAGAGGTAACAAATAAATTGATTGTGGATGAAACGATGGAATGATTGTGGCTAATTATATCGCAGATAATACCTGGTTAAACATGTAGAGAGTGGATCGTAGAGTGTAAAAATGTAATTTTTAAGTAGGTTGTATAGCTGCTGCAATGCCTGGGATGGACTGGAAAGTGTTTGTGAGAAGAAGGAGAAGAATGGGTACAGACGTGAGCTATAAGAATTTTAATTTATACTATGAGTAATTGAGCTTTAGTAGGAGTATAAGTGTGGCTTCTTCCTTGGCAGTACAGTGGAAGTTATTTTCCCCGACCAACTGAATTGCTGGTAAGGCACAAGATTTTTGGCTGCGAAAAGATATGAAAGAACAGTCACCATGGTGCAATTCGCCATATTAGGCTGTGTGAATATGAAATGATATTTGGGGTCCTATTCTCTTGAAGTTGTAGAAAGTCTCACGTCAAGCTTATAACTGTAAAGTATTATGTTAATCATAAGATATGTCTTAAGAAGGATGAAAGTTTATGACCTACTTATTTACCCAGGATTTTGGCTGATTTCTTCAAGATTTTTGGACTCATCTAAATTATCTTCTATGAATAGTGACCATATTGTTGAATTGTGCTATTTCCTTCAATTGTAATTATTTGATTATAAAGCTGGAAGAAAGATGAAAAATTTTGAAACGCACTCTTCATCGGTATCAATTTATTAGTGTATAACCAATCATAATTGAGTCAGGGCTCACCAAAATTTTGATTGACAATCAGCCAGAATCAATCAATGCTACAACCTAACTCTTGTATAAACAGAATCATTGAGTGTAGATTCAAGAGTTGTATCAGTTTTAGTGTTTAACAGTAATAACTAGGTTAGTGTAAGGTGTACCTCGGTACTAGGAATGCTTGAGAGCCGATCCCGCCTCGCTGCGAAATAACCGCCCCGTGTATTACCCTTTGTTTGCAAAGGTCCCTGGCGTGTATAAGTATTCGCACAATTCTCTCTCGTAGCTTATTCCTGCAACTCTAGTGTCACTATCTAAATACATACTGTAAAACGTAACAATCACTCACTAGAGAACTCGACTAAAATCAAAACTACTGATACTCTTCTACTAATACCTCTACATGTTACTGTTCTCTGTTACTACTGCTCTCTGTTACTACTGCACTCCAGCGCTCATTCAAAATATGGCTGCAAAAGTTAGTGCGGCTTCAATTGCGCAGCTTGCTAAAATTGCTGCGAAAATCGATTTGACAGGGCGAGGAGGTGACGTAGATTAGACGTGTCTCAATGTAGAGATGATCTCACGTCTATCTACATTTATCATAAATGATTTCCATTGCTTGAAAGCTGCGACTGGTCATTGCTGCTAACTTCATTCTGTTCCGTGTTACCAGCTTCTCGAGTTTGTCTCATGCACGTACCCATTTCCGTAGATGACTGGTCTTTCCGGCATTGGCTACGCACTTGTAGTTTCTCATAGCCGGGTTGGTCACCCATACGACCCATTGGCTGCGTTTTCTCGTGTAGGACTAGTGCAATATATACATACTATCTATTCACCTTAAAATTTTTACCAGTGCGTTGGGAACGTATTCTGCCAAAAAATTTAATGGTCGGGCCTTTTCGCAACCCCTAAGATCGCCTCAACTCGCACCCAAAAAGTCGGCTACCGGCGGAATATCCCTAATTGTTCAGGGCGAACATAAAAACAATTCAATCTACTAAATGAGCACGAGGCTTCTGAAAATATCATTTCAAAGTAAGTGACACATACGTTTTGCTCGATATTTTTTATCGAGGTTTGTACCCCTGGTACCACGACTGCATGAGCTCTACAAAATATGCCTCGCTAAGAAGCAGCACAGTTTCGCCGCGAGGAGCCTCCTAACAAGTCCCCCTAGTCGATTACTCATAGAATAGACTCACTAAGCAAGGTTGCATAAGACCGCCCCATATTTGCCTCGTTGATTAAACAACCCTTTGGTAAAGTCCCGCTGTAGCTACACCCAAGCCCCTGGCGTGTATAAATGGTTGCAAAATCCTCTCCTAGTTATACCCGGCAAGTAACTCGAGTATCACTATCGAAATACATACTATAAAACATAAACGATGGAAGACGTACAGAGCCTTAATAACTATCAGAAATAATCAATTAATAGTGAAATGTCGGTATTATTGAAAATAGTTTTCCTCATAATTTATTTATTTTGCTCTGTGCAAGCAGCAAAACCGCTGTCATACGTTGAGATGAAACTTAGTGACATTGGCTTGTTAGACAGAAATGGCTCTGTAGGGGCTGACAGCATTAACTTGATAAGATATCTTAGCAACCACAACGTAACGGGGGACATATCAGTGGGTGTGAGCAATGACACTTCATTAGTAGTGTTACAACAGGGAGATCAAGCAGATGTACTGGTATTAGCTAAAGCAGTTGCGGCGTCCTACAGAGTTATTGGGTTTAGAGTGAGTTTTGAGGTGAGAAGTAATTTGTCAGACATAGAAGATTTGAGAATGATAGGTAATTTGAGAAATGGTGCGTGGGCTACAACAACCGATGATTTTAACGGTGTGGGGCGTAACAGAGTTAGGTCAACAGGTACTAATGGCACAACGAGTGCAGTGAGATCATATGCGACAGCTTACAATTTAGTAAACGAAAATAGTGTGCGGAACGAATCGAAGACAAAACGATCAAAATACTTGGCTTACCATATAGTAAGAGTCACGCAGGGTAATGATTGTGATAGTAATGAAGAAGTGTAGAGTCCAGCGGACTAATGCGATAATTATAAGGGATATTTCAATGGGCATCAAGTTAAGAATCCAAACTCTAGAGTATTGATTGCTAACTTATGGCCTCACCATGACTGTCAGAAGGGCGGGTTTCTGTATTACCCATTGGGTCCTGGTGAAACTTCTGCATGTAGAATCAAGACAACTTACTCATGGTATGGTGATTTGAGGGTGATGATTGTTATGGACATGAAAGTGAACTAAACTGCGCATTACAAGCGGAAGATACTTTCAATAACTATACCTACCAGCAGTATGGGATGCTTGGCAAGTTCCGGGAGACTGTTGTAATTATGAAGGATAATATATTGATGCATTGTGAGGGGTACCAAAGGTACTGAGAATGCTTGAAACCCTATTTTGAACTAATATTGATGTGATTTCACGATCACAATCGATGAGACTGATTGTAATTGACCAGATAACGGCTTTTCATCTAGAACTGGGCAATTCGCCGAAGAAGTTCGTCCCGTCACGAAGAACTACGGCGATTCGTGATGGCCCCGACTGCTTATCAATGAAGAACTACAGCTCAAATGAAACATAAGGCGTTTAATTGCATTCATTCAGACCTATTTCAACTGATAAGACTTATTTCACGCCACTTCTCACTCCACAGTCAATAAGACACCTATCTGAAACATCTACACTTGTTTTCTCGTGGTCGGTTCTAAAGCGAATATAAATACCTTCATTTCTCTTGTAGCTAGTTTCCTTCAAGTAGCTTAGCTTAACCAATTTGACTAAAGAGTATAAAACCTACCAAGAATAGTATGATAGCTATACAAGATGGAAAGAATAAAAAATAACAGACATAATCAGATTAAAGTATAACAGCTATACCAAGTTAGTGTTTGTAACTGTAGTAAGAGTTTCAATCAGAATTGTATATAATTTTCAAGTATAACAGTCTAATCAGAAATCAGGTATAGCTAAAAGTAAAAGGCAGAATTTCATCAGAATTGATGCAGAAACAGATTGATTTGGAATTAATTGGTTGTATAATAATTATTACCAAGTATTGGTGTACATTATTAATAGTGTATAACTAACCAAGTAGTTGTCAGTTACAAACCAGATTAAATGTTCAGTATACTTAAAAATTAGTAATTATACAGATTGAAGCATAACAACGCTAGAATGGAAAAAAGGGTGCAAATGTAAGTGATGGTGACTTTAATCTGCCAGAATGACTTGTAGCTACTTGCATTAATTCTGTAGGTAGAAGAATATTGTAGGTTGGAGTTCCGGTGGTGAAAAGTTCAGTGCACGTGAAAAGTCGACTTCCGGCCGCCTGGGTCAGCAGTATATAGCCTCAGAATAAACGGCACAAAAGACCACAAAGAAGGTTGAAAAAGGTACGGATCGTAGGAGGGGGGTCTTAAGAGAGCCGACGCCAAATTACAGCAGTCTCCGGGGTCTGCACGGGCGGCGATTGACAATCGAAACGAGATCCGGCCCGTGTCACGTGAAGCCGGCCGAAAGTAAGTACTGAGTACTACAATAAAACACCTAGCACTCATAGAAAAGAAAGCTACTTATGGAAGTACAAAACGATAAAGTCACCTAAAATACTGAATAGAGCAGAAGAAGCTCGTTAAAACTATAAAATCAACTACAATATTTAATAGAGCAGAAGAAGCTCATTAAAACTATAAAAACAACTACAACATTGAATAAATAGAGCAGAAGAAGCTCATTGTAGTAAAAAACTATTCCAATTTAATATATAACAATTATGCCAGATTAGTGTATGTCAGTGTACTGAAAAATAGTATAATAATTAACCAGCAGTTGTCAATATATTCTATAAATTAGTAATCAAAGTCATAACCAGATTGAAGATAACTATACCAGGTGAGTGTTTCTTAGTGTGGTTTACAACTAGGATAGTGTTTTTAGTGACTTTGTGACTATGTTAATGATTGTCAATATACTTATGACTAGGTTAGTGTTGTGTACTTTATATCCAGATAAATTTGTCAGTGTACTTATAACTAGCTAGTTTTGAGAGTATACTTTATAACCAGAAAAGTTATTCAGTTTACTTTATGACTAGGCTAATTTTTCAGTTAACTTTATAACTAGACTAGTCGAGTATACTTTATGACCGGGTTAGTTTTTCAGTGTACTTTATAACTAGGCTAGTCTTTGAGAGTATACTGCCAGATAAGTGTTTTCAGTGTAGTATTGATTGTCAGTGTGGTTTTGAATGATTTTCAGTGTATTTTGGGTTAGTGATTTTCAGTGTAGTTCGACGTAGTGTTTGTTAGTGTGGTTCGACGTAGTGTTTGTTGGCGGACTAATTTCCCTCCTGGCCAAAATCGTCCGTAAACTTTATATGATTCTCAATATCACTATCGTTCACCGTAGGTCTATTACTCTTGATCGCCTTTATAAAGTCATTGATAGTCAAATCCGGCTCTTTCAACTGGTCCGTCCCAATATCCATCCAGCTCATTTCTACAGCTTCAGGATCGCCCGGCGAACACGGCGTGAGTTTTTCACCTCCCTCCTCCATAACCGGCTTGAAATGCGTCGCCTGCTGGATCTTCCGTATAGGCTGCATCAATGCATCTCTCACCACCACCGCTATATCGTGCCCCGAGTATCCGTCGGTCATTTCCGCCAAAACCTTCAAATCTCGGCTGGTACACTCGCAAGCAGTATCGCCGATATTGATCTCAAACATCCTGGTTCGAGCTTCCAATTCCGGTAACGCAATATAGATTCTCTTTTCGAATCTTCTTCTGATGGCTGCGTCCAACTGCCACGGAATATTGGTGGCTCCAAGCACCAACACGCCCGCCGAGTCGTTGCCCACGCCGTTCATCTGGACCAACAACTCAGTCTTGATTCTTCTCAGCGCCTCGCTTTCTCCTTCGCCTCGCGGTCCACACAATGCATCTACTTCGTCAATAAAGATGATCGACGGCTTGTTTTCTCGCGCCATGGTGAACAACTGCTTGACCAATCTTTCCGATTCTCCCATCCATTTCGACACGAGATCCGAAGAAGAAACAGAGAAAAACGTCGAGTTCGCCTCGGTGGCCACCGCTTTGGCAAGATACGACTTCCCGGTACCGGGCGGCCCATAGAGCAAGATGCCCGAGGTGGGTTTTCTGTTTCCGGTGAACAACTGGGGGAACTTGACGGGCAAAATGACGGCTTCTTTCAAGGCTTCCTTGGCACTTTCCAACCCGGCGATGTCCGACCATTGCACATTGGGCTTTTCCGACAAAATGGCGCCCGCCAACGCCCCGCGCAACTTCTTTGTATCTGAATCGTCCTCGTCGTCACCACCCGATTTCTTCGACTTGGTGGACCCGTTATTGCTGGGAGTGTCGCCAGACGCTTGCTTTTCCAAGTGCTCTTTGAGCTGCTCGGCTCGCGTCAAGTATTCCGTGAACTTGGACTTGATTAGCTCCTTTGATTTCTGGTTCTTTTCGTACTTGAGCGCCAACATGAGATAGTCCAATCCGTTGTAGTAGAGCTTGTACGCTTCTTCGTACCTGGTGGCGGTGTCGGCGTCTATGGCCTTTTGCACAAGGTCTATGCCTTTTGTAAGGAAATCTGACAGCCCGGACATTCCAAAACAATTACCAAATAATTACTCTCTATCTATCTATTATCAGTGAACATAATTATAGGTCGTGCGGATATCAATCGCCCCCATACACTAACAAGCACAAACTACAATCCCACTAATAAACACTAACTACAATCCCCACTAACAAACACTAACAAGTAGAGACAGATAGAAATAAATAGAGAAAATAGAGATAGATAAAGATAGTTTGAGATAAATAGAGATGAATAGATGATAGAGATAATTAGAACATGGCACCTTGGTATATCGGCATCATCTAATTAGTATCATCCGCCATTTACAATCAATTACTACTCTAATAGCTCAAGCTGCTATTCTTGTTAGTGCTATTTAAATTTAACATTAAATACAACTGAATTGTCTATTCTATACATATACTTAGGTAACTGTCATAGATATGATCTATGATTAATTCTCTGACTTATTAATTGCAACTTCGCGTAGTCGGTTCCGTGCAGGATTGGGTGCAAAATTTGTCAGAGTAAGGTGATTCAACATCCAGCACTCTAAACCAGACAGTACAATGACCACGGCACTAAAACAGCCAGCACTCCCAACACTTACACTTTATTTAAAGAATAACCTAACACTCTGACATCCAACATCATACCACTCATAGTGCCTTCTTGAACTTCCTATCACTCAACATCCTAGTATACTACATATAATAAAACTCTAACATCCAGCACTCAACATCCAGCACCTATGGAAAAATTCTGATACTCTGGAACATCTTGGGCATCCTAGAGGATTGACACGGGCTCTTCATTAAATAAAGTTAATTTAGATATCAGAAATATTAGTAACTTTCCCTCTTAACCTGTAGTGTGAACTAATACATCAAGTACTTGAATAACTGTCGGTGATACTCATATAATTATTGTACCTTGTTAGATTCATTATCAAAGGTTGTCATGACTCCTGAATATCCAGCACTCAACATGCTGCACTCCCCTAGCACTCTAGCTTTATGAAACATCCTAGCACTCAAAAGGAAAACTTGCACACTTGAACCTTCTGCATGTAAGAAGCCCAGCACTGAACATCCTACACGCTTAAACATCCTGGTGTCGTTCGAAAAGTACCCAGCACTGAACATTCTACACTCTTAAACATCCTGGTGTTTTTCAAAAAGTTCCCAGCACTCTAACATCCAGCATCATGCAGCACTGTAACACCCTAGCACGTATGGGAACATCCAGACTCTCTTGAGCATCTTGAGCATCTTAGAACTATTGAACATCTAGCAATCTAGCACTCTCTTGCGTTTTAGCTCACAACAGCACTCTCGATCATCCCTAGACTCATATTGCAACATTAAACATAAACCTGGCACTCGAACATCAGTACACTTCATTCACTCTCTAAAAAACCCAACACTTCATGAATGCTCAGACAATTACACTAAATACAATCTTAAGCTTCGATTTTTTCGCGGCCATATCTTAGATCATGAAATACTAATGGTACCATACAATTAAACTTGTATCCTAGCACTCAACACCTGCACTTCCAGTACTCAAATCCTAAACTCCTAGCACTCTGGCAAGATTTGAGAAAAGGCATACGGCATCAAAGTTAAGGTGTCTATAAATATGAAAAAGCGTATCTGAATATTGTCAGTATTTGCACAGATAAGTTTGGTACTTCAGATTATCACCCTGAACTCTAAGAAATTGCTCATAATCGACGCTTTTCTTGACTCTCAATAGATTTATTTCTGACACTACTGTCCAAATATCTCCCAGTACAGAAATGACTGTTCTGCCTACCGGCCTCTAGTTTATTGAAGAGGTATAATAGAGGAGCTACATAAGTATTTCCAGCTTTCATGTCAAGCCACTGTTCTTTATATAATATTTTATAATTTTTATATAGAATAATTGGCCTGTAGTATTTTTATGGGGTACACAATCATATGCTAGTCTTAAGACTAGCCTTGACTTTAAAAATTTAGGAGAAACAGAAGTGAACTGCGAATGGTTTGAATCAATCGTATTGTTAGGTTTTATACTCTTTATTTAGAACAAATTGGTTAGCTAATCTGCTTGAAGAGAAATCTAGCTAGAAGAGAAATGTAGGCATATTTATAGGTTTCGTTTCAGTGATTGCAATAAGTCTTGTTAATGGTTATAGGGTTAATTAACAAGCAACACGTTCCCTCGTTGTAACAAGCTTATTGGTTGAAACAAATCACGAAACTTTAATAGACTTTGATAAACTTTGATAAAGAAGCTGCAACAAGCTCATTGGTTGCAAGCTTTGGATAAACTTTGATAAACTAAGCTGCAACAAGCTCATTGGTTGCAAGCTTTGAAAAACTTTGAGAAACTAAGTTGCAACAAGCTAATTGGTTGCGAAAAATCACTCAATCTTTGACAAGGGTCATTGATTACAGAAAGGGGTTATTGATAGTAGTATGGATAATTAGAATAGGGTCTCAAGCATTCCCAGTGCCTCTGGTCCCTTTCACATATATTAATAAAATTATATGAAATCTTCAATATAACTTGAGTAAGCTCACATTGGTTCAAATAGATAAGGACTTTGTAGTAGATCAAATGAGTGCTACGTACTTTATTTAAGCTGAATCTACATACTTTAGACCACTTATGAATTATAAAGTATGGTAAGTTGCAATCATCAAATTTTTACTCACAGTAAGATAAAATGATGCAATCATCATATTTCAACAACTTCATCAAGCTCTACACTTTCGTACCTCTAAATTTTGATTAATACTACGTTTGGATAATTTTCTCATAATCTTCATTTATGAAAATTACTCGGTTACTATTATTCTTATTGAGTGTTAAACTTATTTCATTTTTCATGAAGCGTCTCGTACTGTTAATTCTACGTTTTCTCATAATTTTCATAAATGAAAATTATTCGGTTTATGAAAGTTGTTACTATTATTCTTTTATACATTAATGTGCGTTTTATAAAAGACGAGATAAAAATACACAAATGACCCAAAGTTTCTTAACGGTTAGACTTGGCAACTCTTTCCAATTCATCCTTCTTCTTGATGGCGTAAGAAGTAGAAGAACCCTTGGCAGCGTTGATCAATTCTTCAGCCAAACATTCGGCAATGGTCTTGACGTTTCTGAAGGCAGCTTCTCTGGCACCGGTGGTCAACAAGGAGACGGCCTGGTTGACTCTTCTCAATGGAGAAACATCGACGGCTTGTCTTCTGACAGTACCAGAAGAACCGATTCTGGTGGAGTCTTCTCTGGCACCGGAGTTGACAATAGCATCGACAACAACTTGGATAGGGTTGGATTCGGTCAAAACGTTGATGATTTCCAAGGCGTGCTTGACGATTCTGACGGCCTTCAACTTCTTACCGTTGTTTCTACCGTTCATCATCAAAGAGTTGGTCAATCTTTCGATGATAGGACATTGGGCCTTTCTGAATCTCTTGGAAGCGTATCTACCGGCAGTGTGAGAGACAAAGACTGGTTGTCTGATTTGGATGTAGTCAACCAAGGAAATGTCGTTGACTTCAACGTCTTCGAAAGACCATTTGTTGAACAATTTCACTTCTTGTTGAGCAGCTTGGACATCGGCTGGGATGGCAGTGGCCAATTCTACTAATTGTAATTCTTCTTGGACAACTGGTTGTTCCTCAACGTATTGTTCTTCGACGTCAGACATGTTTGCTTACTTGACTAGATATTCTATTGAAAAGAAGTTTTATTTCCACACCAACAAAACGGTTTGTATGATCTCGCAGGTCAAAATTTTCAGCTGTCGCGAAGATGGTTACCCGGAGGGGGCGGTCTGAGAATTATATTTTTTCACCGTTAGTAGTGAATGTTTGAGAACGGTTTCCTAATTGGGCAGATCGACTAGGGCGTCAGCCCTAGTTATTGTCACGTGGAAAGAAGTCGTCTTTTAAAACTGACCATAACATGCCCTATAGTTATGCAAACCAGCCCGAATTGCACTAGTATGCACTGAATCGTGTTCAAAAGTACTCGTGGAAAGTTTGAGAGGTCTAACTACAGAGTTGAAAGATATACCTCGGATATTATGCTATTTTCCGTTGTCAGAGCCCACTACGTGAGTTGTAGACTTCCAAAATGGCCGAAAGCTGGTACATATATAGAAGAGGTGTCTGCAAAGCTGGTCCCTCTATCAGCTTTGTCATATAGCTCATTTGAATGTACATTCACCCAATTCTTTACCATGGATGCCAAATGTGCCCCCATCACGCCCTGCATATTAGCCGAAATATTCTATCGACAAATTATCCTATTGCGCCCAATTAGGCAATGTAAAATCCATACCGTGACTGTGTAATTTGAGGAACATCCCCGAGACCGGTAGGCGCACGAAGACTTTTTTTAATCGACAAAATGCCCTAATGAGCCCGAATAGGCAATGTAAAAACCATACCGGTGTAAACGAGGGTACGAAAGAGCACGGAGTATGATTTGAGACACTATTGATGAGAACATGCAAGAGAGAGGTGTGACAGTCAAAAGTAAAATTAAACTAAATTGTAGTGCTTGGTGGAAGCTGGCTGTCATAGAGTAGTTTCGATGGTTCTTACTTTTCTATAATCAGAGCATTGGGTGCAAAGTGAACATTGTGCTAGCTGGTGAGTAACGTGATCAAGAACGTACGAAAATGTGGGGACTTGTGCTACAGTGCGATCATGAGCGTTTTTGTTTTTTTGTTTTAAACCTGTTTGGGTGCGAAACACCTCAATACAAACCTATAGAAACACACTAACAGTGGGAAAACGTTTAGGTTGCTCTAGTGGGGTTAGTGTACTAGTTACACCTTTACCATTTTTACCTAAAAATCTGCTTGCTAGTAACTAATTAGTTGACCGCTCTCTACAACCTCGAGGCATCATGCAACGTCAATCAATCAGATAGATTGAGGTAGCAAGTAATTATTATCTGCTAATAGTGAATAGTCTGTGTTCTATTGCCGACAGTGATAGTTACCATTATTTTTTCCTTTGTACGAACCAAATTTTTTAGGTTGAGTCGGTCCGAGTGTTCCATCACATGACTGCGCACGGTCTACGCTTGCTTCGCCTGCGTCACACCTGCCGTGCTCTCCTAACAACTGATACTATAAGAGGGTGTGTGTCTCGCATCATCAATTGACAGCTCGGTCATCGAACCTACATCATCAACACTGGTATTCACACGAAGCGCCAAGAAAGTTTTACAACCACTTAAAAAAAAACATCCAATTGCTTATATTCTGACTTCTACATATCATGTCTTACCAAAAAGGAGAAGATAGCTACGCTCCACCAACAGGAGCCCCGCCCAGCTGGTCGCAGTCAGAAGGCAAGAGCCAGGGGTACACCGCACAACCACAACCATCTTATGACCAGTCGCAACAGCTGAGAGGGTACCCCCAACAGGGCTACGGAAACCAACCCCCACCACAGAGCTACGGCGGATATCAGCAGCAAGGAGGTTATCCACAGCAGGGATACCAACAGGGGGGATACCAGCAAGGATACGGCCAAGGCGGGTACTACCAGCATCAGGGCCAGCAGCCCATGTACGTTCAGCAGAATCGTAGCTCGGGGGGCGGAGAAAGTTGTTTGATGGCGTGCATGGCAGCTTTGTGTGTGTGTTGTACATTAGACATGCTTTTCTAGCACCCGCAGAAAACACCCACACCCCTTCCTCTATGAATAGACACTAATCAATGGCATTGTCGACCTTTTGACGCTCAAGTATCTCGTAGTCCAAATGAAGGAAGTTGACGGCCATCACCAAGTCGGCCATCAATACACACATCCCGTTGATCACAAACCCGTAGCGAAGGTGGCCGTGCAGCGCCAATTCTCCCGTAAACACCGGCCCGATGCACCGGGCAAACGTCTTGCCTATGTTGACGATTCCCATGACCTTGGTCAAGTCCTGTTTGGGCATGAGCGAGGCAAGCAACACCTGACGCGGAACCACGTCCATCACGGACGTGATGTAGTATAGCGACAAGAAAATTGCCACCACCACAAATTGATCAAGGTATGCAATGGTTATGAAAAAGACTGCGGAGGGGGCCTGCGTGCCCAAAATGGCCCTCACCGGACCAAGAATCTTGGCCACCCATGCAGAAGGAAGCGACGACACCGAGATGAACCCATTAGCACAGAAGAACAACACTCCTAATGTAGTGGCATTGAGGGCAAACTTCTTTTTCAAGAAGTACACCACCCACGCCGAAGGCATAAATCCGTAGCCCATTGAATCCAACATGAAAATAACCAATAAACGAGGAAGATAGTATCTTGTCAGTGGCGAAATAGACCCAAGCACCCCCGTAGACACCTCATTACCAATATCTTCATCATTTTCTCTTATCTCTTGACTGTTTTCTTCATTTTGACTTATTTCCTGATATCCGTTTATCTCTTTGATCTCGCACTTATCTGTCAAAAATAGCATGAGCACCATTTTGACCAAGGCAAACCCCGAGTAGACCACAAACACAAACCTATAGCACTTGACCATGGAGTAGCCCATGCGGAGATGGAGAAAATCCACCAAGGCTCCACTCACCAACGACCCCAACGCAGCACCAGCAGTGGAAAAAAGCCCGTGGAACGCAAAGATCTCGGGCATATGGTTGTCCGGGGTCAAGTGCGCGATCGAAGCTTCTTCTACTGATTTGAAGGGCCCGGTTTCGTCCCCAGAAGACGAAATCACTCCGAGCACCGCCGCCGCCAAGAGAATAAAGTAGTTGGAACACCCTGCAAAGACTAGTCCCGAACCAAGCATCATTACTGTGCCTATAATCATAACTAACCTACGACCTATTCTATCTGCATACCATGTCAAAAAGTACGAAATGACCGCATCACCAACAAGGGTCAACGTCATGAACCATCCAATTCGCTGAGGCGAAATGTGCAACGCCTCCAAGTAGAGAGTCAACACCTGGTTGGTCAACCCGTAGCTGGCCATTCTAAAAAACACAGAGCTCCATAAAATACGGATGTCCCTGTTGGACTGTTTCAATGACTTTATCAAATGCATCGAAGATAAGAAAATAGAGAAAAAAATATGTAATGAAAAGTTTGACGTTGCTCTTTTATAGTGGACGCGAGCCACAAAACTAAAAAGACCATCATCCAAAAATAGCAAAAATAAAAATGATTTTCATTGGTTGGTTAGTAGGAACGTAAAATTCAAAAAAAAAGAATCGAACCCACGCCGAGAGTCGAACTCGGAATCTTTTGATTAGAAGTCAAACGCGTTAACCATTACGCTACGCAGGCTGGTTGATATCTATTGATGTCTGTAAAATAATATGAGGTGACCAGCACTTTCTATATGAGAGAATTGCAAAGCTTAGGAAAGACCACTATATCTACCTCAAACATTAGCATATAGCAGGAGATAGCTCATCTGCCTCAAGCTGGCTTTTGTGACGCTTGTGGACTCCAAAAACTGATTTCATTCCTCAAAAATATTTCTTCATTTATTCATTTTATTTCTAACTTACACACAGTATACAACTAATTTCTATAATTACTGATTTTATATTCGTGCAGTGGGCAACTGTCTTTACTTCCAATTCATTTCATTTCACCATCTTTTGATTGAATTTAAACATATTTCAAGTAAATCATTCAATATTATAAGTACAATTTTTGTATTTGTTGTCAAAAATCTACATAATTCATGGAATTGTTCAAAGTACTTGCTCGTCAAAGCATGTTGCGAAGATGCATATTCGATTCCTCTCTTTGGCAAACTAAAACCATTTCAGGAAGCACACAAGGCTGGAATGTATCCGTTTTCACCTAGACACCCAGTTGGCTTTGTTGGCAGATTGTTATTTGTTAGCAGTAGGCGTGTTTTGAGTAGTCATTCTGGTTGTTAGTGTTCGGTATGTAAAGAGTTAGTCCTCTAGACCGCAAATAGATTTCTTTATGTAGCCTTTATTTCATACCCAAAAGTTTATTTAGCCATCATTTTGATGCTGCAGCATTTCCTAATTGAGCCTTTGTTAAAATGTGCATCAAAATAGCTGCGAAAATATTTTACAGTAAATACAGCATGACAGGAATCAAGCCATGTGTAGAGGTAATTGGATACAATTAGTTTGCGGATCATCAAACTTGATATCGTAGTCAGTCTAAGTTTTAAGCTTTTCGACGTATCAACTGACAGCACTTATATTAGGTTTATAATCTTTCTGTAAATCAATTTCGTCAGACGATTTCCTTTTGTAAATTGGCTAGATGCAATTACTTTAACTCAATTTACTTATCTGTCTATTACATACTTTCTTGCACCTATCGTGCCTTTTCTTCATTACATCCTCTACACTATATTGCCATGATTCATGAACGAGTTTTATAACCTGTTTCATTCGCTTCATTCGCTTTCGCTCATGAAGCATTGCTAAACTCTTAATTGTAATGTACATTTATTAGTTGTGAGAAAAAGTAATCGTAAAGTAATCGTATAAATAGTCCGTACCACTTCGAGGGCAACGAACTGATGCAAATGACGTAAGGGTAAATTGTAGAGTTTTAGATGATTTAGCACCAGAAGTGGTACACTTTAAGGTACCAAGGTTGGGCAGCTTTCTGGGCCCTTTCCTCGGCGATTTCTTGCCTCAAAAGATCAAGGTCAATATCCTTTCTACCCATATCAATATCGATTTCACTTGCTTTGATGATGAATTTCAAGTTTCTCGAGTAGATCTTGTGGCCGACGTAGAAGACAAGGATGATAACAGCACCCAAATAATTTTGGAAGAACATGCTTGCGTCGGGTGACTTGCCGAGTGGGAACAAGGAGATCCAGAATTGCAAGCATAAAACTACGATGTTCATGATTAATCCATAGTATGCACCAAGAACTCCAGTGTTGGAAACGTAAGGCAATTCACTTACATCTCTGCCTTGGTAAGCCATGGCTCTTCTGAACTGAATAAACGAACCATTGATACTTCCCCATGTGAACAAGGTTGAAAGTCCCGATAAGGCCACCAACCAGGCAAACACTTCTTCTTCTTTTGGTGAAGCAGAGACGAATGCAAGCAAGCCAATGATTCCAGAGACCAAAATGCCTCCAAGAGGTCTTCCCTTACGGTCTACATAGCCCAAGAACTTAGGAGCCAATCCTTGTTCCGATAATGCCAAAACTGTACGGGAAAAACCGTAGACGGCGGAGTTTCCGATAGCCAAAAGAGCCACCAAAACCACGACATTAAAAATAGAAGGCAACACTTTAATACCTCCTGCTCTGATGGCAATGACAAATGGAGAGGCGGAAGCACCGTTGGATGCTCCAGCAAGTAAGGGCGAATCGGCAGGTACCAAAAAGCCCACTAAAGTTAAGGTAAGCATGTAGAAAATAATGATTCTCCAGAAGACCTGTTTAATGGCACTAGGCAACATTTTTCTGGGGTTTTCTTCGGACTCCGACGCGGTCAAACCCACCAATTCTGTTCCTGCTAACGAATAAGTGGCGGTGATAAGCACAGAAATCACCCCTTTGAACCCAGTGTTGAAAGCCCCAGGATTGTGCCAGTATTTTCCCCCGATATATCCTTCGTCACCACCACCACAAATCAAGATAATGGCAAGAATATCGAAACCTACAATACCTAACAATTTAATGATGGAAGCCACGAATTCGGCCTCTCCGAATCCTCGGTTTCCGCAAAGGTTTAACCCGAGAATAAGTACATAGAATATAGCCACCCATACAACGGAGTTGATGGACGATTTCCAGAAATTGATGGTCAATGAGGCCGCCACGAGCTCCAATGGCATCACTATGACCCAGAAAAGCGCATAGTTCCATCCCATGGCGAATCCCCACGACGGGTCAATAAACCGAGTCGCATAAGTCGCGAAACTTCCCGACACCGGAAAAACACTTACAAGTTCTGCCAAAGATTGCATAGTACAGTATAAAAACGTAGACACAATAGCCCAAGCAACCAAAACAGCACCTGGACCGTTCTGTAATGCCAAACCCGAGGCAACCAACAACCCAGAACCAACACAACCTCCAAGAGCAATCATTTGCAACTGTCTCTTTTTAAGGCCTTTTTTCAACTGAGGCTTCCCTGACTCCACGTCCATGCCAGGCTGAGCACCTTCTTGTCTTTTGAATGAGTCAGCAAAGTTTCGCCAAATACCTGGCTTGGTGCTGTTAGGCTCCGACACCGTGGTAGCCAGTATGACCTGGTCATCGGAACTGCTATGTATAGACTCCTTTGAATATGTGTCCAGCTTATTCATGATGGAAAAAACGGTGGAGAATAAAGAATAGTGCGGAGTTGATGTCAAATATAAAAATTTTCGTGCCGTTATTGTCTTTTACGGTGGAAGCCTGAGGTTCATCTGCGTTAGTAGCCGATTCAGGATTTAGTGATGCAACAGGGCCGTTGGCGGAAAAAGAACTGTTTGCAGCCTGTAGTGTGCAGGCGGCATCTCCGGTGCGTGAGGCATTACCAAGCAAAAAATGACATTAAGGTGACGTGCGTTTCTTTTTTTGGTGTTTTTTTTTCTCGCTAGCGGCCCTACCTGCCGTAAGAGGCACAAAAGCTGGGCGTTGGTTAGGCGTTTCGCGCTAGGTTGCTGGGCGACGGGGCCGGTCAACGGGCCTTGAGGTCGCGGGGAGAACAATCGGCCCTGTACTCTAATACACCACGTGAGCTTTCAGCAACCAACACCATCCCAAATCATAAAGATTTAATTACGTGTACACCGCGTGATTGTTCAACCAGTTTGAGGATTCGTGTCACATGGTGGCCCACGTGACCACATGACCCCTCTATCAGCGCTTGTGACCACATGACCCTTTGTGACGTCAGATCGCAAGTTTGGTACCTCTAATTTCCTGCATGTGTTTTCCTGTACATTTTGATATTTTCCTATATAAGTCTAAAGGGAGGAAAGCTGGGGAAGCTCAAGCCATCAACCATGTCTTACACTTTCCATACCAGCAACGAACCCGAGAAAATCCGCCAGGTGTATGCGGTTAGCGGAACCGAATGGGGCCACAACCTCACCGCAGACCAATTTGGCGAGGCCGAAGCGGCTCGCCATGCTTTCACCGTGGAGAACGGAGATTCCATGCAGGTGTTCTACTTGCAGGACCAGCACGGAACCATTGTGGCTTCCACCTCAGTAAAAGAATGTAAAGGTTTATATAAAGATGCCGACCGGTCGCTGGCCATTTCGTCTGTGCCCGACCCCAGTCTTTTTGGCGTAAAAAATATTACCGTATTGTTACTAGGCCATGTATTCACCCTTAAGGGCCATCGTGAAAAAGGGTTGGCGAACGAATTGATCTCGAAGACGATTGAGTATGTCGAGACCGAGATCGTTACGCGCAAAATCGAAGCCTCCGATGCGTCCAAAAACGACAGCTTCAAAAATATGGTGGTGACCAACGGTATTGTAGACAAGCAATTGGCCAATTACTACTTGAGCAAGCAGTACTTCTGGGTATTGTACTCAGCAATTGGCACATGGTATGAGAAGTTTGGGTTCCGCGCATACCCGCTCGAGTTCTACAAGGTCCCCGGTTCGATCCTCACCCCCTCTCAAGAAGAAGTGGTGCAGCACTTGATCAGCAACGCCACTTCTCCAGATACCACGCTGGCTCCAGCAGGAAAAAAACTCAAACTTTTGAAGGGCCTGAGCAAGGTCGACCAGGATCTCATTTCGTTTATCTTGCAGGGTAAAGAATTGGAGATTTTGACGGAGTTGAACAAAATGGTGTCGCACAGCGAGTTGCAGGGCGACCGCCGTTCGTCGTCGTCTTTAGTAGGTTTGAGCGATACTTTGAGAAGAGGAAGCGTCAAGTCGTTGACCCGAATCTCCGAAGCTGAGCCCACTCGTAGTTCTTCCGTAGTGGCCGAAACCATTCCCAAGTTTTCCGTCAAACCTTCGTATACTACCTTTAGAGGCCATCACTTGATTACCGAAGCCAGCGCTGAAAAGGCCGACGATTCAAAGTCCGCCTTGCAATGGAACGATATCAATGGCGCCATTTTCACCAACGAGCTTCAAAACAAGTCCTACTACATTATCTGGCACACTTACCAGTACAAAAACATGTTCATATTGGGCATGGGAGAAATGAAGTTTGAGGCCATGGGCTACCTCGCGGACCCTACTGGAATGGGCGGCAGAAGAAGCCGCAGAGGCTCGTCGTTCACTGGCCTAAACGAGTTGGGAGGCTACAACTTCCAGGACTTGGACATTCTCTTGAGCGTAGCCTGTTATGTAGCTAAACACAGACACTTTGCGCACTCCCGAGTCTTTGTTTCTGTCAACGATTTGCCCAGCGATATTCCCGGCCCTATTCTTCACGACTACTTGCTTAACTACCTTCCAAAGCACTTTGATGAGGAAACTGAGGAAAAAGTAGTGGTTGAGCACATCACTGATGCCGCGAAGGAGCTTAGTATCTTGCCTATGTTGAAGAAGTTTGGTTCGAGTTCGAGTGAGTTTGACTTGGACTGGAATGCGAATTCGATGTTGTCGTGGGGATAGCTAATCTACATATAGCCTACCTGAATAATATGAAGTATGTCGAAACTAAGTAGAGAAATAAAAATGAAAGGTATTAAAAATCATCTAGACTCATATAAGGTAAACCTTCAGTTAGCACTTATTTAATTAAACTCTGTCAGATTTCCCAGCTATATGTGGATAGCTAGGGAAAGTATGAATATGTCAAGTAGATAAATAAAAAATAAATACTATATATCGATGTCTATCTGAAATTAATTAGTACATGAATTGAAAATAAAAATTACCTTTGTTAAACAATATTCTGTATCTGGCCCTCATTAGTACAAAGTTCAATTCATATGATTATTTAATGTACTTGGAAATTTTCATTATGCTTTATTTAGGTTTTTCTGGATTTCTCAGCTACTAGCGTTCTACCTCGTCTTCTTACAGACCACTCACCTTGGATCTGGAACCAGTCCATAAATCGCCTCATGAGCGAAAGCGAATGAAGCGAATGAAACAGACATCAAATAGCTAATTAATAATTAAAAACCTACATGAGTGCTAGGATGTGAATTAACCAGAATATTAGTAATTACAAAAGATCTCAAACCACTTGTTAGACAAGAGCAGCCAGAGTATTAATATAGCATAAGTTTTTATCTTCATAGTTCAGTACATAGTATTATTTTGCAACCAGCTGATCTAGTCAGCAGCACCCAAAAGCCCTCATTAGACTAAATTGAGCCAATACAAAATTTCCTCATAAGTTCTAGGATATCGTGGACTGGTAGCGTAAGTTGTGTAGATTGTAGTAAAACACGTAGCATACTGAGTTCGACGATCACCTCTCCTACAAATAAAAAGAATTATTTGAACATCCTAGCACTCAATAAAAGGAATACCTAGGCACTCTTCAACATGAGTACCCATCATCCAGCAATCAGGGAAAATAGGATCCCATAATAAACGCAAATAAACGCAAATAAACAGCAATAAGTATTGATCCTTTAGAGTAGCTTCTGTAATTGTTGTTATAGATCTAGTTAAGTACAAAATAATACGTTATGGGTCTTCATTAATTTGCAGCAATTGAATTAATTTCTTTGGCTGCGAAAAAATCATGCAACTAAAATTATAGAGTGCGAGGATGTTAAGACCAGCAGTTCTCACTAACACTAAGTTGCTGGTTGATAGAGTGCAGGATGTTCATGAGTGCTAGGATGTCTTCCATGATGGTACTCAATTGCAGCCAAACCGGAAGTCCACTGTACGCGAATGCCTCGGATTTACACCATGCCACTACGTACACTTATTATACGATATTCCTACCCATATCTCCCAACGCCCTTAATTCTTGCTTGTTCTTTTTCGCCTTTTCTTTTTTCCAACTTCTTGCATTAATATTGAATCATGCCCTGCCATTGTACTAGTTCTCTTAAATACACTGTACGATTAATGGAAGTTCGTTGAGCTCTCCTGCAGATTTCTTGTGCATAGTTGTAGTATGATGGTGGATAAGATGGTACGCTCTATGGAAGACCTAGTGGACTCAAGCATCAAACTCTTCAACATTCTAGCTCTTCTCCTAGAACTATTCAAAAACCTTTGTCTCAACTGCTGAACAAGTACACCTTATAATATGGCGGGTAGTTGTCTAAATGGCTGCGAAAAGAAAAAAGTGATGAAAGATCAGGTTCTTTTGTGAAAAGCACTTTGATATCTAGACAAAAGACTAATTAATCCAAGCACACTATAAAGGCAAACTCATCAAAAATCTTGCATTCTAACATCACCCCACCACTGTGCAGTTCGAGGTGATGCGGCGGACCTAATATAGCGAGCAAATAGGGAAGGCCAACTGATGCGAAGCATTAGTTGGTGATAACCAATGTATACATTGTTCGATCAGATGGTGACGAAGCATAAGTATAAAGTATTCAATTAGTTCGTGTTAGGATGTAGTTAGTGCAAGGATAGTACTTAGTACAAAGATCTTATGGGCTAAGGAAAGAGTGAAATCCTTTAGAGAAGCGGTTTGAGAGATACTGGAGCGAGGATAGTGCTGCGGGTGTCAGTGTCTATGAGTAGTTTGGTGAGAGATGGTATAGTGAGGGTGGGTAGTGCGGTCGGTAGTGTTAGGCGAGGGAGAGAAGAAATAGAGAGTGAGAGTGAGAATTAGAGTGAGAGTAAGAATTAGAGCGAGAGAGAATTAGAGTGAGTGATATTAGATTTTCTGGTGGTGTAGTGAGTGGCGTGAGAGTAGTGTATGAGTGAGTGGCGTGAGTGAGAGTAGTGTGGGATATTATTTTCTTGTGAGTAGTGTAGGATGTAGTGTGTTGGTGAGGATTAATGTAACATGAGTGAGGGAGTTGAGAGATGAGAAATGTAACGAGAGCATAGAGATAAAAATAGTGAGAGTAATTATGGTGAGATTATAGTGAGATTAGTGTAGAGTTACAAGTTAGAAGTGTAAGTGGTGGAAGTGTAAGTGTGGAAGTATAAGTGTAGAAGTGTTGTTAGTGAGCTAGTATAGTAAGAGCTAGTGTTTTCTTGTGAATAGCAGCGTAGTGTTCTTCTGTGTAGTTCTATATTTGTATTTTTCTGCGTACTCTAATTTTCCTGTGTACTTTCCTGCGTACTTGCGATGCAGTTTTCCTGTGTACATCGAAGTTAGTGTTTTCCTGTGTGTCCTGTGTTACCAACTACTCTCTACTTAAAATGAGTAATGGAGGGGTCCAGAACTCTCTAGACAACTTGGCGCACATCGCCAACATGTCGCACGAGCTCCAAGTGCTCAACCAACAGATCAAAGAAGAGGCGGCGTCGCCCTCCACCAGCGTGCACGGTGGAGGGATGGCGGGCGCATCCAACAGCTCGACTCCGCCGCCGTCGCTCAACAAGTCCGGCAAAATCAAGCGCATGGCGTGTGTGGAGTGTCGCCAGCAGAAGAGCCGGTGCGACGCCTCGCAGCGGTACCCCGAGCCATGCACCCGGTGTGCCAAAAAAGGGCTCCTGTGTGACTTGAAGAGCGACTACAAGAGGACTTACAAGAGAGCGCGAATTGCGCAAATCGAGAAGGAGTTTTCCGACCTCAAGAAGACCTTGACGCCTGCCCAGGCCGCGGAACTCTTTAGCAAGGTGCCATCTTTAAACACCCAAAACACCACACAAAACACAACCACACAAGGAAGCACAGGACCTCTAGGCCCTAACACACAAGGAAACACACTAGGCTCTTTACACTCTTTAAGCTCCTCCATCCCAGGCTTACACTCTTCTTCCATTCCTTCACTAGCTGCTGGTTCGCCAGGTGTGCGCATCCCGATACGACAGGTCTATTCCCCATACCCATACATAAATAACCAAAACCACCAGAACCAACACCAAAATCACCAAAATCACCAAAACCACCAGCAATATGGTCAGTATAACAGTCATGGAAGCCATGATCCTAATTTTTCCAACTCCCCCCGCATGTCCAACTCGTCCAACACCTCCATTCCCAATACTCCCTCCATCCACCGGCCGCTCGACGAGTCTTTCCAGCCCATAACCCACCATACCAACTATACTTTCGTATGCGAAGAAAAGGTCCTCGACTCCGTCAGCTTGTCGTCTGAAACCATCAAAATGTTGTACATCGAGTACATTGAACGCTACCACCAGATCTTGCCGGTGGTGGATATTCTGCTCGGCCCAGAACGCATCTACAAGCTCTGCCCGGCGTTATTCTGGGTAATTATGTTTGTATCGCTTAGACGGTTCAATGACGACTCGCAGAAGTCACTTCTTCTCCAGTTATCGCCGCTAGTCAAAGGGGTTTTGGCGGAAATCATGATTTCGCCCATTTCGCGGTACAATCCAGTTGAAGAAGACGAGCCCATTTTCAATGCTTTATCGGTGTATTCCGTGCAAGCGTTCCTTCTCTACTCGTTCTGGCCACCTATAACTTCGTCTTTAAGTGCTGACTCGTCATATAACACCATCGGAAACGCACTTTTTCAGGCCATTCGAATCGGGCTCCACTCGCCGGGTTTGGCCCAAACTGAAGCTCTGCTAGTGCAGGAAAACTCCAAAACGTGGATTCTATGCAATATAGTGTGCCAGACCATCGCCACCTCGTTCGGGTTCCCGGCGTTTGTCCAGTTCGACACCTCCATCTGGACCACCAGCACCTCCACCATCTACAAACTTCCGCCTGCCGTCAAGTATATGATGGAACTTGCCAATTTCGAGGACCAGGTGGCCAAAACGCTTAATACCAACCCTATGGACCCGTACGGACTCATCAATTCGGCCGAAAGACTCCCTATTTTGAAGCTTCTTCTTCGAAGACTCGACGAAATCGAAATTAATATGAACTTGGAGCTTTCAAACGACGATGGATTTCGCAGATTTCAGCTCTATTCTGCCAGAGTACATCTCCTAACGTACTACTTCATGGATTCGTCGCTTATGTCGCAGTTCGAGCTTCAGAGCGGGCTCATCAAACTCTTTAATGCGGCCATTACGCTTATAAACCATACCCAGTCTTTCCAGCAAAAAGACCCCAAATTCGTCAAGTACTTGCCTGGAGTCTATATTCTCGATATCTGGCAGGCTGCGTGTATTATAGGCAAGTTAATTCACTCTTCTATGCGCAAATTGATCGATACGGGCTCGGGCAAACAGAGCTACGAAATCGCCATTTCTCTCGCCGCAAAGGCCTCCATCATGAAACACGATATGGCTCATCGATCGTCGGGAATCATGAGAAACATGTGGCAATTGTTCCGGACTCTACACGAGAAAAACCTCAATACTCTCAACATCACCATCCGAAACAGAATGTCAGCCTCTGTGTTTTTTGACTGCTTATTCTTGCTCAGAGACCAGGTGGGAATGATCAAACTAAATAGCAAGAACGACGTGAAAAACCCCGACGAAGTGCAGGAAAATTCCAACGATCTAGACGATATCGACGACGATCTAAACGAAGATAACGACGACGCCGTGGCGAGTGAACATGACGAGCCGCAGGTCTCTGTTAGCCACGATGGAAGCCAGAAATCCACCCCAGGCAGCTCCACTTCTTCCTCCAACAGGCGCAAAAGATCGCTTTCCAATACCGTCAATGCCGAGTCCAGAGCCCGCAAAATCATCCGCACCATTCCTTTTGACCCGCGCCCCATTTCTTCTGCTTCTGGCGAAAGAAGCTCTATATTTAAGGTGGTGAACAACTCCAATGAATCGTCGCCAAGAATACGATCAGATGCTTCTCCAAATTCAAGTATTTCAAATCAACCAAATCACCAAAGTACTTCAAATCAACCAAATCAACCAAATACTTCTTTTAAAAGCCCCGGCAAGCAAAGTTACTCAACCAAACCGTATGGAGCCAATAAATATGATGCACCTTCAAACCTCAACATGCTTCCTGGCCAGGAATCGCCCTTGCCGTTGTCGCTCGAGTCGTTCGACATGAACAGCGATCTTTTGTGGAAGGACGTTGATAGCGTGATGAACGATTTTGGCTTTCACACCACGTAGAACTGTATAATAAAAGCTTCATCGCTTCATGAGCGAAGCGAATGAAGCGAATGAAATAGACTTCAAGTAGTAATAATAAAAGCTTCATGAGCGAAAGCGAATGAAGCGAATGAAGCGAATGAAGCGAATGAAGCGAATGAAATAGACTTCAAGTAGTAATAATAAGAGCTTCTTGAGCGAAAGCAAATGAAGCGAAACAGACTTCAAGTAGTTAATTAATAATTAAAAACCTAGAAAAGCGCTTCATTCGCTTTCGCTAATGAAGCCAATGAAGCTTTTTTGACGTAAAAATATGTCATTTTTTCGCAGCCAAATGCATGTAGAAAATTAAATCAATGCGAGATAAGAAGTTCTGAAATTATGGACATCTAGCATCGAGCTTTACCTTACCATTTTGTATGTGTGGCAAGGTCCACAGAAAGTACACTGAAGATCACGTCGTGGTAGTACGCTGATGGTCACGTCGTGGTATTACGCTGATGATCACTGATAATCACAGCTCGGTTAGTACGCAGAAGATCACGTCGTTAGGTGCGTGATTAGGTAAATTGTCAGCCGCGCGACTGGATCTGCGTGCGAAGCATGTGCTCTCGGTACTTTGTAGAGTGCTGAATAGAGGATGTAGAGTGTTGTTTAAAGTGCAAGCACATTTTTGAGTAGTGTTAACTACTAAGGTGCTTGATATAAATTGTGGGTAATTAGAATTGTAGGGTTTTAATGTTTAGAGTGCAGGATGTATGTAGTGCTGAGAAGTGCGGATATTGAGTGCGGATGTTTAGGAGGCTTAGAGGATTAGGATGTTTGTTTGAGCGCAAAGTTGTTTCTGTCAACGAGTGCTGAGTGTATAATGCTTGAGTGCGGATGTTTTGGATGTTAGAGTGCTAGGCCATTTTTTGAATAGTGTGCGGATGTTTGATTGCTAGGATTATCCATATGCCTCCAAGATGTTCAAGATATTTAAAAGTGCCTGGTTTTGTTCGAGTGCAGATGTTAGAGTGCTGATGTTACTATGTATTTTGATGATTTAGCTGCTGCTTTTTTTAGGAGATGAGCTATGGCTGCGAAAAAGGTTTCTTATACGGTAATTGAAAATGTTTAGTGTGAGCATTCTTGAAAGTGCAGGATGACGAGTGCGAAATGTTCAAGAGTGCACGATGTTTAAGGGTGTAGATGTTCTAGAGTGCCTGGCTCTTTAAAACAAGTGCGAGGTGTACAGCTAGAAGAGTGAAGATAGCTCTAGACAGTGCTATTTCTATTTTCTTATAATTTGGACAAGTCTTATCAAAATGTAGACAGGTTTAAGTAAAACATACTTTGATTAAAAAACTTTTTCTTGATAAAAATGTAGCATCGTAGAGCAGAAAGCAAGAGGGTAAAAGCTTCATGAGCGAAAGCGAATGAAGCGAATGAAACCGACTTCAAGCAAAAGCTTTATTCGCTTTCGCTCATGAAGCGATAATGAATGGAGTCCCCGGGTATCAAATCTTCTAAACTTGCAACAACTTAATTGTTTCTGTACATCTTCTTGTGCATTATCAATAACTCTTTCTTGCGTTCATTAGTACTTCAGCGTATTTAAATGTTGGCCCTGCCAATCAAGTAATCAACTTTGCATTGGCATTCCAAGAATTGGACATTTGGTGGTTGTCAACATTGAATCTGATAGCAGTAAAGACATAGTTTGAGAGACCCAGTAAATGATGACAGCTTGTTTCAATAAAGTGTTTCATTTGGGGTATCTCTATAGTCGGTAATTTGACGACGATCAAGAACCAATGGTTATGATGCCTCTGGAGGAGTATTTTTGCTTTGCCCGTAACTAAAAAGATTATTGATTTTTTTTTCATTCTAAAATAGCATCCACTCGATTTTAAATTCTTAATTGATTTCGACAGTTTCCTATAAATCTATTTTCGCAGGTTGGGCTTTATACTCTTTATTAACAAATTGGTTAGCTAATCTGTTTGAAGAGAAATGTAGGCATATATTATATTCGCTGCGGAACCTTGAGCAACGATTGTAAAAGGTTACATATAGGTTTCTTACCAGTTATTGCAATAAGTCTCGTTAGAAGGCTTATGGATGTCAATGGCTTTTGTCCATTGTTAATTACCTAGTTGGTTGCAATTATTCAAATTCCAACAGTCATTGATCTCCATGTTGCTGCGTTAAGCTTCTTGGGTGCAAAAAATCTCGCAACTTTGATAACGACGTTTTAAAAACTTTATTGGTTGCAAAAAATCCACCCTTGACAAAGGTCATTAATTGTAATTAGAGATCCCGATAGTGGTGGGGCTTTTAGAATAGGGTGTCAAGCATTAGTACCTCTGGTTCCTTGCAAAAACCCGCTCGAAGAGTGGGTTTTTTTATATAATGTAACATGCCTTTAAATCTAATGTATGGTCAATAATTAACAGAATTCTAACTCCTCGTTGAGAAGAAAATTGATAATATTCACTATTAGTGTAGGCACTTCATGATATTCCAAATACTGCAGAAGAAGCAGTGTTTCCTGAGGCAAAAGTGCCTGCAGAAGAAGAAGTTACCGAGTTTTTGCTGAAGAAGTAACAGAAGAAGCCACTGAGAATTAAGCACCAGAAGCTCCTGGCGGAGCTCCTGGTGCTTCTGGTGCTGCTTGCATTCTCTGCTTAAGATATATTAATAGCTATGTAGAGTAGTAAGTACACTAAACTACACTCAGCCGGACTTACTTAACCAGTCTCTGTACCACACTTTACAAAACGGTTCCTGGGTAGACTCTTTTACTTGTCGTCGCTCTGTGAGATTATGTTCCTCTGTGCGACATCTTTGCACCCAAGCAGGTAAAGGCTGTAATACAAGTACAAATCACTTTCCCATGTTCACTTTCCAATTTTTTCAAATACAATCAATACAAATCTAAAGTTTTGAATGTGACTTTTCGACACAGCCGAATTCGTGGTACTTCGGTATAGTTTACAGTGGTATAGTGTAGGTATATTATTTTCATGTGACGGTTCCATATGGCAAAAACGGTAACAGTTCATATTAAACACTAACTTCTGGGATAATACGTCCAAGAATAGAGAGCTGTTTGTTAGCAGAGCCTTAAAGTTTTCTTTCTTTATAGTTCTACAGTTTTATAGTTTTACAGCTTTATAGTGGTATAGGTATTTAGATAGAGTGCTTCACGTGACGGTTCCATATGATAGGATGGTAATTCTTTAGTCCTTACATCTAAAAAATTTTTTCAACATAGTGGTATAGTTTGTTACAGGGCTGTTAGTTTCTTTATAGATTTATGGTTTTATAATGTAGTTCCACGTAGTGCTAGACAGTGAAGTTATGGGTCGTGTTAAATACTGTAGATCCACGCAGTGTTAGGTTGTGTAGTTTAGCCCGTGTGTAGTCACGTGACTTGACCATTGCACGACTAAAAAAAATAATGAAAAATTTGAGTGATTTGAAGATTAAAAGTCAGCAACACCAGGATGTCCTACGACGATATTGATAATGCTGTCCCCGACATTGTGATCGGCGGCGACATGCCAGAAGACGAACAGTTTCAGTACGAGCACGACGTCGAAAGCGACAACGAAGGCAGAGAAGAGGTCGAGCAGGTCGAGGAAGCCAACACCAAGAAATCCGTCAGTTTCGCGGGCTTGAACGACGACGAAGAGGACGAGGAAGCACAGCGTCGTGAGTTCGAAGAAGGCGGAGGATTGCCGGAACAACCCGAAAACCCCGATTTCGCCGAGTTGACCCCGCTTTCGGCAGACATCATTAATAGACAGGCCACCATCAATATCGGGACTATTGGGCATGTCGCGCACGGAAAATCTACGGTTGTGCGCGCCATTTCCGGAGTGCAGACGGTCAGATTCAAGGACGAGTTGGAGAGAAACATCACCATCAAGTTGGGGTACGCCAACGCCAAGATCTACAAGTGTGACGACCCCAGCTGTCCGGAGCCCGACTGCTACAAGTCTTTCAAGTCCGACAAGGAAATCAGACCCAAGTGCGCCCGTCCAGGGTGCAGCGGCCGCTACAAACTCGTAAGACATGTCTCTTTTGTCGATTGTCCCGGGCACGACATTTTGATGAGCACCATGTTGTCAGGTGCAGCCGTTATGGATGCTGCCCTCTTGCTCATTGCAGGAAACGAAAGCTGCCCGCAGCCACAAACATCCGAGCATTTGGCTGCAATCGAAATCATGAAGTTGAAGCACGTGATCATCCTCCAGAACAAGGTCGACTTGATGAGACAGGAGTCGGCGTTGGAGCACCAGAAGTCGATTTTGTCGTTCATCAGAGGTACCATTGCCGACGGCGCGCCCATTGTGCCTATTTCCGCGCAGTTGAAGTACAACATCGACGCCGTAAACCAGTTTATCGTAAAGTCCATACCGGTCCCCTTGAGAGACTTCCAGGCCACCCCCAGATTAATAGTCATCAGATCGTTCGACGTCAACAAACCCGGTGCGGAAATCGACGACTTGAAGGGTGGTGTTGCCGGAGGATCCATTTTGAACGGTGTTTTCAAGATCGGCGACGAGATCGAAATCAGACCCGGAATCGTCACCAAAGACGACAACGGCAAGATCCAGTGTAAGCCTATTTTCTCTAATATTGTATCATTATTTGCCGAGCACAACGACCTCAAGTTCGCCGTGCCTGGTGGGTTAATTGGTGTAGGTACCAAGGTCGATCCTACCTTGTGTAGAGCCGACAGATTGGTTGGACAGGTGGTTGGATCCACCGGCAACTTGCCTTCGATATATACCGATATCGAGATCAACTACTTCTTGTTGAGAAGATTGTTGGGTGTGAAGACCGACGGCCAGAAACAGGGGGCCAAGGTCAGAAAGTTGGAGGTCGGCGAGGTGTTGATGGTCAACATCGGTTCCACCGCCACCGGTGCCAGGGTGTTGGCTGTCAAGGCCGATATGGCCAGGTTGCAATTGACGTCGCCTGCCTGTACTGAGGTGAACGAGAAGATTGCTTTGTCCAGAAGAATCGATAAGCATTGGAGATTGATTGGTTGGGCCACCATCAAGAAGGGTACTACGTTAGAGCCTATTGCATAAATATGTAAAATAAAAGAAAAGAAAACAAAGAAAAGTAGACTATTTGTAAGATATAGTTGGTATATTTATTGATTGCAAAATTTTCAATTATTTTTTAGTACTTTTAGTTATTTTTTCGCACCTCCACTTTGCTGGTGGCTTGCTTGAACAAGTCGCTGGCGAGGAATTTGGGGAACGGGTCGATCTGCATGAGCCTATATACTTGTGACGACACGGTCTTGAACAACGGGGCTAGTTCTGCCAAGTTCCTGGTGTCTGGGGTGCTGGAGTTTTCTGGGTACGTTGCTTTTTGGGCCACAATATCGCCTGAATCTGCAAATAGCGAATCTGCAAAATTTTCTGGTTTGGGTATTGGTTGCAATTGCCCCGAATTGGCTGGTACCGCAGCTTGATTAGCGGATTCTTTTGGTGCTAGAGCTTCTTGTATAGTAGTCGATTCTTGTTCAGTGGGTGCTATTATTTTTGTAATCTTTTCTCGTATTTGATAGTCTATGTTTAATAAGAATGGCGATTCGGAACTGAGGTAGGTGAAGTAGATGTGGTATGCAAGAGAAAGGCATAGGCTGCCTAGTTTTGACATCTGTAGGGTGATTTTGCGTAGTCTGTCATGATTGGTTTCGCTAGCCTGAAGCTTGAGAAGACGACCCCAGCTACGCACTTTTCTTTCAAAGAGCCGCAATTGCAAGTACGAGTTGAGGTTTTCGGAACAGAGATCGTTTTCCAAGTGTTTTCTGAAGAGATATCTCATTCCGGGATCGTCAAGCACGTCTTTGAGTGAAATCGAGGTCGATTCTGACAGGTCATTTGAAAGCAGGTCGGCACTGCTGGACTCCAAGTCGTCAATGTCATTGTCATTATCATCGTTTTCTTCCCAATGGGCGATTTTCCGGCCCAACCCGCTCAATACATAGAAGCAATCACGGTCGCTGCAAAACTTGTCGCTCGTTGAACGCGAAGGCTCCAACAATACCGGGTTGAGCAACTTTATTTTCATCATCAAGTTGGCGATTTCGACGCAGTTTGATCCGCTCAAGAGATCGGTGCATTCAAAGAGCCACTGGTATATGGCTTTTCCGCTAGCACAGTATTTGACCATCACTTCGTCGCCGTCCATGCTAAATATGCGATTGCCAAAAAGGCGCACCCCAGATGAAGAGACATAGTACTGGCTGTGAGCATCTGACTCGGGGTTGGTAAAGAACCTGTGATGGTACGGGCTCACGCTAGACTTTTGCATTCGTGCTACTGAGCTAGGCTCATCAAAATTCGCACAATCTTCAAAGCCTTTGGGTGCAAAATCAAATGGTGCAACATCAAAACCTTTGGGTGCAAAAACGCTGCTGGAGTCGCTACTGGCTTGTGGAAGTTCAGATATAGGTCCACCTACGGGGTTAGTTTTTATAGGATCAGGGTTACTGGACGGGCTCCATACGTTGGGACGGGTGCCGCAAAGCTTGATAAATACCAAGTACAAAAAGTAGTCCGAGTATATCACCTTGTCTGTTACAGGATCATGCTCAAACTTAAAGAGATCCATGCTGTTATACAGCGAGTGGACAATACTGGGGAACCTGTCGCGGTGCATACCCACTTTGATGCAAAAGTCCTGGAGCACGGCCACGCCCTTGGCCGTGGGCTGGAGCGCGACCGTGGGCTTGACTTCCCCGCGCGTTCGCTCGCTCGGCGAGTGCAAAAGCTTGGAGTGGAAAAACTTGTTGATAAGGTGCGCGGCGAGCGCAGGCTTGATGGCGTATGAAATGGAGGTGGTGGTGCGCGCAGATTCGATGTTGATCTGCAAGCACCCCATCGCTTGAACCGCTTGGTCAACATAAAATGTATAGGGGTGGGGCTTGAATAGTTTGAGTTTGGACAACCCAAATATCCCCGCACTCTTGTCAACATGGTCGTCTAGCTTGAGCCCAATAAGCATCATGGCATAGATGTCCTTGAGGTCGCTCTCAAACACTTTGCCCGATGCCGTCTTGTTCAAGCTGGTCAACACCGTCTCGTGTATTGTGCGCAGGCATTTTGCAGCAGTCATACGAGTGCTAGGATATTCATTCATTACAGAGAATATACATAGGGGTATCGCTCAATATATACACGCCGCCCGTCTGGCTGCAACACACTTGACACAATCTGCTTGTCAAGGATGTTCTGGAAATAGACTGGTTCTAATTTTGGTGCCCTCGACGTTTCAGGCGTCCCAATTTGGTGCGCGACCCGTGAAAATCACCACATTTGAGGGCCATTTTCAGGTCCTCACACTTCAAATAATAATGGTGCAGGTGCAGTTTCGAAACACCCCTTGGAACGATCAGTACTCCTAGTAGATGAGTGATCATAGCACCTGTAGTTCCACCGGGTCACTTGTAGATCAACTTGTTTAACTGAATCCACTTGTAGATCATCGCGTCACGTGACCGCGGTCTACTTCTCTACATTTTGTATTATCAACACTACATCACACCACGATGGATTCCAACAACGATGACGAGAACGTGTTCAATGATTCCATGGGCCAGGACTTTGCAGGCGAATTTGCTTCTGTCAGGCAACTTCCGCTGGAACAACTTACCAACGACAAGTTTTTGCAAAGGCTAAAGAGCATAAGGAGTGAAACGAAAGAAGCTGGTGAAAATAAAGTCGGTGCTGACGTTGATAACAACCAAGCTAGAGAAGGTGAACTGGACGAGACAAACAAAAAAATTGGTGCGCAACAATCGCAAACAAATAAAAGATCCAGTGCGGAACTAGATGTCGCACCCGTCAAAGCTGTCAAAACAGCTTCCAATCCCTCTATAGAAAGTAGTCGATACGATAGAATCAAAAACATCCCACTAAGAAACTCGCTCAAAAAGCATCACAAGAAACCTGAAAATGATGTATCGGACATTTCTGCCATTCGGGACCAGGTCAAATCACAGCTTCTAGGGACGTTTTCCAACATCACAGAGGCACCTTTGCTTCAGGAAAAGTACCAGGAGATCCGTAAACTTTTTGAACACACCATACGTGATAGCGAGGGCCACTCTATTCTAATCATCGGACCTCGTGCTTCAGGGAAAACCGCTCTCATTAATCGGGCACTAGAGGAAATGAAAGCCAAGTATAGTGAGCAGTTTCTCTTGTTCAGACTCAATGCGTATATTCACTCCGACGACAATGCTGCGTTGAGAGAAATAGCCAGACAGCTCGACAGAAACTCAAAGAGGTACCTGGACCAAGAACTAGAGTCAATGGAAGAGAATGGCAATTTTGAGCAGAGATCTATAAACGATACTCTCACCAACATCTTGAGTACCCTCAACGATACTGAAAAAGGTAAACTTTCTCTAGTTTTTGTAATAGAAGAGTTTGAGAAGTTCACCGGAAACTCCAAGCAGACCCTCTTATATAATCTTTTTGATGCCTCTCAAAACAGTTCCACGCCCATATGCGTGGTGGGTGTTTCCTCCAAGATCAATACCCGAGAACTTCTCGAAAAACGAGTCAGGAGTCGGTTCTCCCAGCGTATAATATCTATACCCAAAGCAAGCACAGTGGCCGAATTCTGGGACAACGCCAAGCTAAATTTGATGGTGAGCGAGCGTTTTCTAAACACTTTGAATCAAAAGTCTAGTGGCGAAGCCTGGAATAACAATATTAACCAGTTATTCGATACCAGTGCGTTCCTTAGACGCATGGTTTACCAGAACTTTTATGCCGTAAACAACTATAGAGAGCTCAATAATGCGCTTATGTATCCCGTATCACGTATATCGCCAACCCAGCCGTTTCTCAACGAGTCTGACTTCCTCAAATACCTACACAACCAGTCTTCCAACCACGTGCAGGAGTTGGTCAAATCGTTGTCTACATTGGAGTTGTTGTTGGCAATAGCGGCTGCGAGATGGATAGAAAAATTCGAGCTACAAGTCATCAACTTCAATCTTGCCTACAAAGAGTATCAGGATATGATGAAGGGGTTCAATATCAACGTCACAGCGTCGTCGACCACCTCTTCGAATTTGGATGCGAAAATCCTCACAAATATCAAGATCAACCAGAAAATCTGGTCGCCTCACGTGTTGAAAAACTCGTGGGAGATCTTGTACAAATTGGGCCTTCTTGTGGATTCCGCCGGAATAACCACCAACAACGAGGGCCACAAGATCACCAACCTCGACTTGAACAAAAACTTGATCATAGAGGAAAACAAAATGGTGCAGCTCGACGTGTCGCTCGACGAATTGGGCTCCCTAGTGGGCGAGTCGCACGTCTTCAAAAAACTCACCAAACTCTAGCCTCAGCTGACACCGCGCTTATGTAATCGTTGCTTACCACCCTATTTGTAAATCCCCGCGATAAAATGTATGTTAAGAAGAGACATCCTATTTAGTGGCAATACAAGTTAAATATGAGCGCATTGCCGGAATCCGTCACCAACCTTCTCAAGTCAACACGGTTTGTTCACTTGGCCACATGTTCGGACAACATTCCCCATGTTTCCTTGATGAATTACACCTACTACCACCAAGGATCCAAAGACTATATAATCATATCCACCCCAAAAAAGACCACCAAGTACAAGAATATGGTGTCGAATCCTACGGTGTCTGTTCTTATTCACGATTGGATTTCTGCAAAAAATACCGATTCTGCTGCTGAAAGTAGTGCCCCTAGCGAGCGGAGAAACTCGTTATTTGAGCTCTTGGCCAACATCAACCGGAACGAGTTGAGTCGTGTCTCGGTAATGATCCAAGGATCGGCTTCGATTGTGGACAAAGCCGAAGACCCGGCCAATTTCGAGTTCTACAAGTCGTTGCACCTCAACAACTCCAAGATCGACCAAGTTCAAGCCAAAAACTACATCGAAAACGACGACAATGCATTGGTGGTGATATTGATTGATTCTTGTAAGGTCACAGACACAGATAATAATATCGAACAGTATTAATAAATGACATGTACGTACCAAATGTAGAGCTAAAAAATAAAAATGGTCGTAAAAATGTGTAGGGAAAATAAAAAAACTGCCGGTCCCAGGAATCGAACCTGGGTCTGTTCGGCCACAACGAACTGTACTGACCACTATACTAGACCGGCCTGTTTATGATTATCGTGCTTTGGCAAAATACTAGTAGAAAGTTACACAAATAGGAAAACATCCGAACATCGTGAATGGAAACATCCTAGCGCCATACTAAAGCGCCATACTAAACAAAAAAAGGCAGGTCTGCCAAACCACCAACTGATGCGAAGCGTTGGTTGCTAAAAGCGTATATATAAGGATAAGTATAGAGCGTTCGGATCTTTCAACGAAACCTAAAAAAGTTGAGTCATTTTACTTCTTGATTTAATTTTGAACAGGTTGCAATTTTACAAATATTCTACAATTACTGCTAAAAATTATGACAATTAATGATTTGCTATTTCAAGAGAGAATCTCTTATTCTATGTATATAATTAGTCAGTAGGCATGGTTATGATCATTGAAAAGGATCTTTGTCTACTTTAAGCAAGTTCACTACGGTTATTTCTAATGCTTTTTTCACTCGCTATACCCCCTCACTTCCCAACTCTCTCGCATCACGACCTCCACTTATATCGGCACCAAACCGACTCAAGGGCCATATTATAGAGACCACTTTGCCAACCACCAACCCTTGACTTATGGCCCCAAAGGTGTTGGAGTCGACAGAGTGGAAAGAGTTGTCGCCTTCCACCCACAAGTGGTTTCTAGGAATAACTGTAGATGATTTCGGGTAAGGAGGGGATTTGGGTCTCACGGTATCACCCTGGATGCCCACTACCCTTTTTGTGAGGATTTTTTCGGGGTTTTGAGGAGACCTGAACATAATCACATCGCCCCTGGTAAAATCAGTCTCTTTTACTCTGAACTTATCTACCAATACTATATCTCTTGTGGTATTATGTAAGGCCGGGTTGAATGTCGGACTCATTGAGCTTCCTCGTATTTGGTATGGCTGGTACACGTGGTTTGTGAACGTGTACACCACTGGGATCCACGTAAGAGAGAGCAAGGCAATGCGTACCGACATTATGATGGAGGTGTTGGACTTTGGGGTCCTTGATCACCAGCTTGCGATGAACCGGTCCTGGTTGGGTGTGTGGGGTGTGTGCAGGACGTGGACGGAAGCGGCGTAATTTTTCAGGCTGGAGCAAAAGTCGATTGGATAAGTACTGCCTTAAAGACAAGATGGATAAGAGCGGAGTGCTAGACCAGTTGCTAATGGAAGACATCGCGCGTCATTGTCCGCAGCAATTTCTCGCGTTGCACCAATGCATGGCCAAAGGAGGAGCCTGCGACGAAGAGCAAAAGACATTGGCAGGGTGTATCCGGGGCGGAGTGCCTACGTTCCAGAAGATCCAGGGCGAGTGTGCCGACAAGTTGAAGGCGTACGAGGGGTGTCTTAGAGGGACTACTGGTGATTGTAAGAAAGAGTTGGTGGAGTTGCGGGAATGTGCGTCAGGCACTCTAACACCAACCACCAACTGATGCGAAGTATTAGTTGGTGATAACTAATGTACATTGTATTCGCATTAGTTGGTGATAGACATTTCTAATGTATGTAATGTTCAAAGGTGACAAAGGATGATTACATAGTGTATAGTAAGTTATAGATCTACGCAATTGTTGGGCTTGGAATGTTTTTGATCTACGCATTTGCTGATACTAGCTTTTGTATATTTTTGTATGTTTTTGCTATGATCTCTATGTATTCTTCCTGTACTTCAAGGGAACCTGGTCAAGACGGATGTTCGACAACCAGTTCACGCCCTTGCCCCCCTCTTTGTCCTCGATCTCCTTTTCGTGATGAAGAAGCTCGTGCTCGATATCTTCCTTGTGCTTGATCAACACGTCCGGATCGTCGTTGGCGTGGTACTGGAGCCAGTGGTGTTCTTCGTACTCTGTCTCAAAGTCGAAATGGTGGCCCTGGCCATATCCAAAGTCAGGCAACTCTCCCTTGAAGTTGACCCACTCCTCCAACGACACTTTCTGGTCGCCATTGGTATCAAGCAACTCGAGCACGGTGGAGACCACCCTGTTTTTCTCCGACTCATCAACCACCCTACGGCCCTCGCCCATTCCTGACCCGTCTCCCATGGTCTCATGCAATCCGTAGAGGTTCAAGATCTCCTCACGGCCCCAACCTTTGCCGTTGTCGTGCATCTTGAAGAATAGTTCGGGGGCATACTGGTTGATGCTGTGCTCTTCCAACATATGCCAGTCTTGCCACGAGACACCCGCTGGTTTGGTCTTGACAGCGGCGTGGCCACCGTGGTCGCCGTGCGCGGCCGCACAGCTGACTAATGCTAGTATGCTCGTTACTATCGCACCTTTCATTGTAAGGACAAGTGTTGATATTCGCACTCGCGCAGATCATAAAATATATTTTGGATTGGCAACATTTGGCTGCATATTTGCAACAAATTTGGCAACATATTTAATTGCTGCATAAACTGTTTGGTACAGTTTCTGGGTAATACTTTTGATATTCACAATATACATAATATTAGTACTGTGGTATCATGTATATTCTATACACTAGTACCTCCTTAACTACTACTCTTCTGTCTACTTTTCTTCTGTCTACTCTTCTTCTGTCTACTCTTCTTCTGTCTACTCTTCTAACTAGTCTTTTCTTAATATCATCAAATCATCGTCTGTAGTCACCATTCTTCAAACGACTTGCCAGTTTAACGTATTATAGACTTGCCATAATACAGTCTATAATTCGTATAATGATTCTTTGGTTAAGCCTCTAGATACTCTCCTGCATATAATCCCACCCCACAAATCAAATTAAATCTGGAGATTCGGCTGGTTCTTCAGCAATGGCCAGTCAAAGAACGCAATTAACCAAGTTAGAACCTGAACCTGTTATCGAAACCGACCAAAGGCCCAAGGAGTCACGAGTCGGGCGCGACAACCAGCGGTATAATCCCGAAACGGGCTCGCGCATGGTGGCCGGATGCATCTGCCTCAATGAGTCAAAGGACAAAGTGGTGATGATCCAGTCGATGGCGCATGCAGGAAAATGGGTATTGCCCAAAGGAGGGATCGAATTGGACGAGGGAGACGACTTTCTGGTATCTGCACTTCGTGAAACATGGGAGGAAGCCGGCGTCGAAGGAACCATCACACGCAAACTCCCCGTAGTATACGACTCACGTGGGAAGAATGCCCCCAAAGCTTCTGAACTTGATCCCAACGACAATGCAATAGTTCCCAAGGTGATTCCCAAAACCGAGTTCCACTTTTACGAGCTCATTGTGTCTGAAATGAGCCAAGAGTGGCCCGAGTCGCAGGTGCGTCAGCGTCGGTGGTGCACGTTTTCTGAGGCCAAGCACGAGTTGAGTAAGGCAAAGCGACCCGAGTTGATTGCGGCCTTGGAAAGTCTGTGCATGGTAAGAGAGAGTATCAAGTATTAGAAAAATATTATTTAAGTATTATTAGTTGTATAAACCCCAATAAAAAACACTGACACTAAACCCCAATGGAAAGCACTGTCATCGATCCCAATGGTAAGCACTGTCATCGATCACACTACTCACAAGACTAATGATCTCTCGCCCGCATTATCTCTCACCAACATGGTTTTTCTCCTACACTATTTCTCATTAACCGCACTATCTCTCTTTAGACTAGTAGACTAGTCGCACTGTCCTCACAAGTTTACCCACAAAATTTACAGCCATTTTGCAGCACATTTCAATGTTTATTTTACTTTTGCAACACATTTCTCTTATTTTACAACCAATTAGCAACACATTTCTGTATTTCTACAATTCTGTGTTTCCACATTTCTGTTCACATTCCTGTCTTCCTATTATTATTTAGTTTATTTTCTAGTCTCTTATTATTTAGCTAATTATTTAAAGAGATCGCCCATGAAGGAAAGCATGTTTGGGGCGGCAGCGGGGCCCTTTAGGTTGAAGTAAAGACTGCCCAAATGGTCTACTGGGGCCTTGAGCGAGTGTTTCACCAAGTCGGCCTTGTAGTGATCCACCAACTTGGTGAATTTCGAAGCATCCTTGGTAAGTGCAAGCAAAAGAAGCTGGAGAAACGTCAAGAGAGGCGAGTTGGAGTCTACATAAACCGTGGCAGAGTCTTCGGTGATTTTATCGGTCAATTTGCCATCTTGCACCATTCTGGTGATAAACCTGTCGGCTGCATCGCGCGCAAACTTGATATTTTTCAAGTATGCATAGTTGATTACCCCGCGAGCCAAAAATAATCCAGCATCCACAGACGCATTGGCTTTCCACCACTCGTACAAGAAATCAGAATATATAGGCACCGATTGGTATGTTCCCAACACCAAGTGTACTTCTGCCAAGGGGAACACCTTGACTTCGCCCTGCTTGACAGCATTGAGCAACTTGACCCCGAAAAAATGGTGGAGCTCGGCGTCGCCGAACTTCTTGCTGGAAAGCTGCCCCACCTGCTTGGCCAAGTCCACCACACTAATGTCCGTATCGGGCAAGTAATTGATGGCTTCGATCAACCTGACTTTGTCTTCAAGGTGCGCTTCTTTCATAACCTCTACCATGTAGCCGATCAAATCACTGCTGGACCCATACTCTTTGTTCTTTCCCAAAATGACGGCTCCTTGTGACAAGATCTCGATGGCTTCGTTGTACTGCTTGCTTTTGACATATCTGTTTGTGATTGTTCTTAAAGTTTGGTGGGCTTCGTAGAACGAGCCGCTATCGATTTTGGCCTGGAACCTCTGAATCGTCTTTTGCAACTTGTCTGACATAGCTAGTAAGAACACTAAGTAGTATTGGCTCAATGCGAGTATAGAATATAGAACACGATATAGATTGTCTAAATTCGCGCACGTGATCTATAGACTACATTATACGACTATAAAAATCAATTATTGCAATTGACTATTATTTATGGTCGAGTACGTAGATCCTAGCTAGTGTTTGTTAGTGGGGTAGTGGGGTATGGGGTATGGAGATCAAGTCTTTTTCTTAGTTTTGAAAGGGCTAGCGTGGGGTTATAGTGGTAGGACCATGGTCCGGGATGGCTGCGAATGCGAAGGCTTCCAGCGACCGGGTCGTGAATAGCCAAGCACGGAGGGTTGGGGATATTAAAGTAAGAGATCCAAAGAGGAATTGAGGACAATGAAGAGGCGTCGAATAAAAGTAGACGTAATTCGGGGAATGGGGCCCCAAAAAATAAGGCAGGGTCCACTTGGTACAATTCGAGCGATCTAACAGAAGAGAGGTGGAGTATTGACGACAAAAAGTTTCCCCATTCGATCCAAGAAGAGGAAGTACGTGATGGGAATGCAAAACGGACCCATGGCGACAGAAAGTACCGCTCGAGAAATAGGTGGTGGTCGTGTTCGGAGTGCATGGCCATGACGCACCGCCATGGGTTGATATGGCTGCGAAAAATTGGCTTTGCACTTTGTAGGCGGAGATGCACCAAGGAGGGCGAGGGAATGACTCTAAGGGTAAGTTTGGACGCGGAGGGCGTAAAAAGCGGGTCCAAGTATATTGAGAGTGATGTCAAGGTGGGTATGGCTAGTAGCTCAAACACTTTCATGCATGCAGCACGCACCAGAAGCATACGAAGCGAGGTGAAGCGGTGTCGCTGGGAGACAAAGAGGCGGGTCATGCGGGGCGATGCTATGTCTAGGTTTATGGCCACGAAATCAGCCGGCTGCAACAATATTGAGGCTAGTTGGGTCGGGTTTTGGATCCACGCTAGACTGAGCCGGCGTACGGTGGATATTCCTGCGTAGTAGAGAGTCTTGCAAGTATAGAGAAGAGACCATACGTTTTTGCAGGAGAGCGAGTCCCTATAGCTTACACATATGATACAGGCAATGACTTCTGGGGGTAGTTCCTGTAGTCTCATAAGAAATGGGGGCTACCGGACGATGGATGGCTGCAACATATCAGTGCTACGATGTTCGCGGTGCAGCACAAATAAAATCGCAAGCTGCAGCACATCCCGGAGATTCCAGGAGCGGTCACGTGACCACCTGACCAAACCAAATTCAACCTCAAATTCAAACCCAAATTCAACTGACAAACGCAACTACAAACCACCATGAGAGCAGCCACCAGATTGTTGAAACACACGCCCCTCATCAAGTTTGTCGGAGGCCCCCACACCGCTCCAAGTAAGTACCCCTTAATTCTGTGAATATCTCAGCACTAACCCCAGAAAACGTGTCGCACGCAGTGAAAGCTCATCCAATGGCACCAAACGGCGAGGTGCCAGGAAGTTCCGGATCTAATTCCAGTTCTGGCTCGACCTACTTCAACAAGAACCCGGTCGAACCCCAAAACGGCGAGTTCTTTTCGAGAAGCCAGTTATCGGCCAGATTCAGATACAAGGCCCCCAAGGAGATTGAGATTGAGAATGTCACCAGCGGCGGAGCAGAATTGATTTTCTAAAATACAAAATACATACTATTTGCAAAGTAGACTGCAAAAATATTTATACAAATACATAAACTTAAATATATAAACTTACACTTGTAAACTCAACTTAAACTTAAACTTATAGGCCAAACTTATAAATTCATGAACTAATTTATGAACTTGAACTTACAAACTAATAAACTCATTAAGTTATAAAGTTATAAACTTATGAACTTTTAGACTTATAAAGTTAACTAATAAACTTATAAACTTATAGACTTGTAAATTTATAAGCTTGTAAACTCAACTTAAACTTATATATTTATAGGCTTGTAAACTTGTAAACTTATAACTGAAACTTATAAACTTATATAAAATATTTGTATACTTAAGGTGTAACCTGTGCCTTTTCTACCTTATCGCAATGACTCTCATTTCATATACTTTTCGGATAAATTCTTTTGATTATGTTCTTGATTACTCAGTGCTGTTCCATTGAATATAATTCAAATTTAAAACACTACAAGCCTTCGGCTCGTAGTGTTATTAAAACCAAAATTATAACTGATATCTTTAAAGTATTATGGGAACTAATATTGATACCAATCCTTTCGATTAAATTCTTCAAGCATAAATCTTACATTATATCTTATTCTTTTATAGGTCAGATCTCATCTTAACAAATATCAATCTAAATCTATTTTGATAGTACTAAACTAATAATAAGTCCAATTGATCTAAAATAGACTAATTACTGCAACACTCTGAATGACAATATTTGCATTAATAAGTAGTTTCTCAGTAGGAAAGTTCGAAAGCTATACTAGTCAGATTTAAGATTCATAACGTAAAAGGAGATTACTTTTTTGGTCTTGACACCTCTTTTATGAAAGCTGCAATGTATCAAATAACAGTACAAAACTGTCTCTCGCCATATATCTAGTATTAGAAAACATTATCTGATTATGAATTCAAGATTCTACTTATTTACTGACACTAGTTGCCATGTCATACGATACAACTTGAGTATGGATTGGTTATAGATACCATAGTTCATCGCTCAGTGCCCAAAGCAGCTTCTGTTCGCTAATCAACCTTATGGGAAATTTCTGTGATTGTGTTTTAATCTTCCACACTTCTCATTCCAGTAATCAGTTCAGTACAATTAAACCATCCCAGTAGTGCTTTTGTAAACCAATGCCGCAGTTTTTCGCAGCCAAATAATTTTCGCTAGCCGAACTGCCAAATCTCGAGCAAAAAGAAATCATTATTATTACCCAGTCTAGCCTATTTACTTTACTCTTAAGGCTATTCAATTCTTTCATTGAACTAACTTCGTTGTTTTCATACAATCATATTAACTGTTCAAAGAATAGGTGAGTTTGAGTCTAAGGTTCAATATAAATTGATTAACAACTCTTAACAACTCTTAACAACTCTTTTTAATCCATGATCTAGATACATATTTAATCTCATCAATATCACTGAAAGCGAACTGGTCTACCGTAAATAGTACTATTATAATTAAAAACTATAGAGCTATAGAGCTATAGAGCTTAATAGATCTTGGTCACCTGATGTGTATCACGCGAAAACAGTCAGGTGACCAGTTCGCACCGACAATCGCCACTCAATCAAAACCCCAAAGACAGTAAAGAAGAAGCAGAATTGACAGTTAACAACTCTTTATACTCAATTCTTTTCTATTTAAGATGAACCACGATCCGTACAGCTGGGGACGCCCCAGCAACGACACATATGGCCCATATAACCACAAAATAGCCCAGGCACACGCCAGCGAGGCGTCCATGGAGGGCCTCGACCAGTTCCCCAAAAAGAACACCCAGCAGCCCATTATCACCGGAACTTCGGTGATTGCATTGAAGTACAAGGACGGGATAGTGATGGCTGCCGATACGATGGGATCGTACGGGTCTTTGTTGCGATTCAACAACATCGAGCGGTTGATCAAGGTGGGCCAGCAGACGGTGGTGGGCATTTCGGGCGACATTTCGGATATGCAGCAATTGGAGCGGATTTTGGACGAGTTGGAGACCACGGAAGAGGTTTATGATAACGAGGGCGGCCACAACTTGAGAGCTCCCCACGTCCACGAGTACTTGACCCGAGTGTTGTACAACCGCAGAAACAAGATGGATCCGCTCTGGAACGCCGTTTTGGTGGGTGGTTTCAACGACGACGGCACTCCGTTCTTGAAGTACGTGGATTTGTTGGGAGTTTCGTACGGCTCTTCGACGCTTGCCACGGGTTTTGGGAACCACTTGGCCATTCCTCTTTTGAGACAGCTCATTCCATCCGATCCAGAATACGTCAATGTCACTGAAGAACAGGCCAAGAAAGTGATAATGGACTGCATGAGGGTGTTGTTCTATAGGGATGCAAGATCGTTGGACCGTTTTTCGGTGGTGACTATCAAGAACGGGGGGAAGGAGTTTGACTTTGAAAAGGATGTGAAGGTTAGTGGTCAAAGTTGGAGATTTGCCCATGATATCCGGGGGTATGGAAGTAAGCAACAGTAGTACACAGGAAATCACCAACTAGATAGTACACAGGAATTCACTACAATAAATACACACGAAATCACCAACAATAATGTAGACCAGTAAACACCAACAATAAATACAGAAATACACTACGTAGATACCTACGTAAAACACTAATGTACACAGAAAACCAATTAATGTAGCCAGAAAAACTTAGTAGACAGCTACACAGAAAAACACCAACTAATTTAAAGAGAAATAAATTCAATGTAGACAGAAAGCAATATGTTTAGTACAGAAATACACTAATGTAGAGAGAAAAACTTAGTAGATACGTACACAGTGACTACCTACTAGATAGCTACAAAACCAAACTATAATGTACCAAAAAAACAAGTAGTAGATAGACACAGTAACACTTTGCACTTCTAATCTTACTACACTACTTCTCTACTCGGATTTCTATATTCTCAACACTACTTCTATGAATTGAGATGTGAGAATATTGAAGTGCGAATAGTATTGCTGGAAAGTGGAGGTGAGTGCGTGAGAAGTAGGGTGCGAGTTGGTGCGAGGGTTAATGAGAGTGAGAGTGAGTGTTAAAGGTGCGAGCGGAGCGAGAAAGTAGAGAAAGTAGAGAGAAAGTGAGAAATGAGAGAAAGTAGAGAAAGTAGAGAGAAAGTGAGAAATGAGAGATAGTGAGAGATGATCGAAACAATGTAGCAAGATATAGTGTAATGGTGAATAATGGCGAGAGAGTGCTAGAGGAGTGCTGAAGAGTGCAGTATGTTTTATTTTGAGTACTGATGTAAGAGTGCGTTACTACTTTTGCACAATATACTACGACATGTTAATGATATATCTGCAGTGAAGTTCGTGAGATCAATGGCTGCGAAATAAGTTTTTTTTTATTGTAAGTGAAATTTTCTGAGAATTATGAGGGTGCTGATGTTTTGGAGTACTAGAGTGCTTTAGTGTTAAGTGTTGGATGTTTGAGAGCGCTGGCCTTCAAAGTGCCAGATATGACTATTTACTTTACTGTACTTTATAGTGGGACATGATTTAAAGGTATGGCTGCGAAATAAAGAAGTAGTGAAATTTACGTTCTCTGAGCATTCTCGAGAGTGCTGGATGGAGAATGCTGCATAATAGATGATTGAATTTTCAGGACGTTCAAGAGTGCAGGATGTTCAAGAGTGCAGAGTGCTAGGACGTTTAGTGCAGCATATTCAGGATGTTTAGGATGTTCATGAGTGCTAGGATGTTCAAGAGTACTAGTTGCTCGAGTGTGTAGGATGCTCAAAAGTGCTGGATGTTTAGAGTGCTAGGATATTTCAGCAGACCAGCTTTCTTTAAGAGTTACTAATTACATTGTATTACATTCTTTGAAGACAGTTGCGATTATATCCTGAGATCAATTATGGCTGCGAAAAAATGAAGGTTTAATGACAATGTAAGTGAAATTGTTTTATTTTTGAGAGTGTTGGATGTTTCCATATGAATGCGGGATGTTCTGGATGTTCTGGAGTGCAAGGCTTTTTCCAAAGAGTGGTGTATGTACCGGAGTGATGTTGAGTGCTGGATGTTTTAGAGGGCTAGGCTTTTCCTAGATTGCAAGTTACTTTTCTAATTGTGCTATACTGAATAGTATGATTTGATTTAAAGATACTGCTGCATTCATTGGAGATCAATGGCTGCGAAAAAATTAAATATTTCGATACTATCTGACACTTGTTGTAAGTAAAGGTTTCTTTGTTCTGAGCATTCTGGAGAGTGCAGAGTGTTTTAGAAGTTTAAAGGCAAGAACTTTCCTTCCGAGTGCTGGCATATACAGTCCGTGTTGTAAAGTGACGGATGTTTAAGTAGTGCCGTTTCTTTTGAAGAGTGAAGCATGTTTGTTCTATCAATGTGTGCTTAGAGCTACAATGTCTTATGACGTCTTGTTATCTTCATTCACTTATCTCTCCAATGCATGAATTGATTTTATTTCAAAATAGCTGCTAATTCAATGCAAATTTAAGATATTAATGAAGCTTAGTATTATGAGTAGTTTCGCCCTTAGAGTGTAATAGAGTTAAGAACGGACAAGAGTGCTAGGAACTTTCCATAAAACGGGAGAGGTGAAGTGCTCAAGAGTTAAAAGGGTGCTACATGCTGAGAGTGCTCTAATTGAAATCGGACACAACGAACGTTTTACCTTTTTTTATAAATGTAAATGTGCGAGATAAAGATATAGTTGAATAATGTAGAGTGGGGAAGCTATGAGGGTGTATAATAGTGAAATGCTGAGGCAGAGAGATTACGAGAGAGTACGAAAACGTATAGAGATAGTGAGAAATGATGAGACTGAAGTATCGAGCGATGGTGAGAGATTGACTGTGTATGTAGAGTGCTGATAAAGAGTGCACTGGATTAATCAGACACAATGATTGTTGTGGATTTATTAGTATGAATAGCGAGAGGTGGAAATAGTAAGAAATAGTGAGAGATGCTAAGAGATGGGAAGAAGCGAGAATAATGGTGTTAGTGAGTTAGCGAGTAATACGAAAAAGCATCGTAGCACTCTAGAAAATCCGGCACTCTACAAAGGTAAAGCTAGGCACTCTACACCTAGTATACTACCACACTCCATGTCTAAGACTTAGCTAGCACTCTACATTTAATACTCTAACAATAATAGAGTTAGGGGTGGTATTATTATTTAGTGCGAATTTAATTTTATCGAATACGTAAACTACTTTAATGAATTTGCTATTAGAATCTTATTATGTTTATCTTCTAAGTTTGTTTTGTAGAGCTGCTGCTGAGAATTTTTCGCTCTGGATTACCAGCTATTTGCCGGAAATTTTTCCACCACCTCTCACCATTTTCTTGGACATATCACCATTTTCTTGGTTACTCCTATATCAAAGAAACAGTCTATTCTTTTAAGTTTAGATTATTAGGTTCGGCAAGACAACCAGACTAATGCGCGAACAAATCAGACAAACTAAATAATAAGCCGTACCAAGCCGTGCCACACTGACACAGACCAATTTCTAGAAGATCTACGATTGCTCGAATACACGAGTGCAGAAAATACACAAAGCACGTACCATATTAGCCCCGCAGTCCAATCTCCTAACCAAACCCACACTACATAATACATGTTAATAAGTTCTTAGTAAGTAAATAGACAATAGCAAACCCTGGTAGTTCTTGTATATGAGGTAGTACGTACTCTATTGATGGAAGCTCGGGGTGGATTTTGGTGTAATTGTAGCGCATGGAAGTGCCTCTAATTTCTCGACAAGCTTCCACGCACCTCAACCACCCTGGAAATGTTCTGTGCGTCAACACGGCAAGAGGCAATTCCGTAGCATTAGCCGAGAAACCATAGACTCCGCGTTTCTGGCCATTAGTGTGTAGGCTTATGATAGACCCCGATGTGCGATCTGGCCCGGAGGGATGCGTAAATCCCAAAATTAGGTGCCATCGGTTTACGGTGACCCCTCTTTGGGGTGAGTGCTCAAGTCAAAAAAAGTTTCTAGAAACAATCTCAACAATAATAAAAGCCGCGTTGGGAATTGATTTTGATATCTACCTGCGCCTATTTTCTCGGCGTACCGATTATTTTATTGGTTGTTATTTGAATGTCGATTACGACTGGCCATTCCATTCCATTGCTTTTGTGCCTTATCCGGTGTGCATTATAACCATATTTTATAGGCATATTATATAAACAACTGCTATCCACTAGACCCATTAATTTTCATAAACCATGAGCTTCGAGATAACGTTTTTGGGTGCTAGTGGTGGCCCCGTAGAAGGCAATACCTGCAGCATCCTCCTCAAACCTGCCAAAATACCATATGCCGAACTCATTCAAAACTCCTCCCATGATTCAGCCTCACCTTTACTACTCATCGATGCCGGTTCCGGCCTAGGCTCGCTCACTGAAATAATATACAACGAGTGCCACGGCAAAGTGCCGTACTCCAAAATGCTCGACAATTATCCCGATACCTTGGACATCCACGACTATATTAAGACCGAAGTGTCATTTCCGTTCCGGGACGCATTTAATGCTGTCAATATTGCATCGCCATTTCAGTTGGCCCAAACTATTTTCTGCGCATGTAGCAACTTTTTGATTTCGCATCCCCACCTTGACCACATAGCTGGATTAGTGATCAACCTGGCGGGGTTTTCTGCGCGCAAGCCCAAACGCATCCATGGCTCTTCTCCGACGCTCACTGCGTTGCAGAATCATATTTTCAATGGCATTATATGGCCAAACATGCCGTTTTATAGGACTCTCTCACTTGAACCGCACTCTTTTGGTAAGACCTGGAAAGCCGGCATTTATAACGTGACAATGTTTGAGTTGAGTCACGGTAGGTATACCCCTTTGAACCACGTTCCCACCAATGTAACCAATTCTCAGACCAATTCAGCTGTTCCGTCTTCTCCCATTTCTCCTCCCCCAAAAAATAGAGATTTGAATCTGGATTCAAATCTGCTGAATTTAAAGAATAGTTCAAATCTGGATATCAATTCGAATCTAGATATTAATCCGAATCTGGATATTAATTCAAGCCTGAATATTAATTCAAACCCGGATATCAATTCAAATCTGAATATTAATTCAAATCAGATTTGTCTGAATCATTATAGTTCTTCTTCATTTCTTATCAACCACCCCGAAAAAAACCACAGTATCTTGATTTTTGGCGACTGTGAGGCCGATTCTGTTTCCAGAACCGGCTCCAACCACAGAATATGGCGGCACCTGGCCCCTCTAGTCGTAGACAAGCTGTTGAAAGCCATTATTTTGGAATGTTCAAACACCAATGGAATTAATGAACACGAACTATATGGCCATATGGTGCCAGACCATTTGATCTCCGAATTCAAAGCTTTAGAGTCGGAGTGCTTTAAAATTAACAATACTGTGCAGCCATTAAAGGGGCTTAACGTTATTATAAACCATATAAAGGAACCAGTAATAGGAGGAGGAGCAGCAGGAGACAGAAGTACCGCCCCAGTAACGTTGCTTGATCCACGCCAAAAAGTGCTAAGGGAATTGAATGAAATTAATCGTAGGGAAAACATGGGCTTGAAGTTTTCCATTGCTCTTTCCGGAGCCACTCTTGTAATATAACAGAATAACTGAAATAATAATCAGAACTGACTTTTTTAGATCATAATTAGAAGATAACAGAAGAGAATATAACTAAAGATATCAGAGCATATCGTATTATCAGAGTAATCAGAATTATCAGTGCTCTCTTCAGAATATTTTTCAATAAGTGGAACTTCACTACAGTTGTATCTAGTCGTGATCTGGGTATATATTAATAGGCTATATAGAGTATTAATAGTATTTACCGATTAATCAGAATAATTAAAATAAAGACCAGAGATCAGCAAAAGAAACAAAGAACTTGTTCTCATTGTCGAAGTGAAAGACTTGTTTTATTCATTGAATAATATATTACGTTGTCTGCTGACTTCTCTAGTTCCAACGGATTAAATCATCAAAATACGATAAGTAGCTTCATTGCTAATTATGATTAATAGTGACCTCAGATTAGGATCTGCTAACAGAATATTCTGAATTGTATCAATACAATCGGCAGAATAATATAGAAGAATACAATCAGTGAACAATTTGAGCACATAATTTGAAGAGCAAAAGAGTAATCAAAATAATCAGATAATTGGCACTAATCAGCAGAATTATAGGAATCAGAGAGTATTGTCAGGAGTATAGAAGAGTAAATCAGTGAATTATAATATCAGTATATAATTGAAAAAACAGCAAATGTAATCAATATTATCCACACTACTATCATTAGCTTTTATCTAGTATCTAGCTATAATGCAATCAGAAGATGACATAGCAGAATAATGCAATTTCTTTTATTCTAGAGTACAAAAAGTGATTATAATTAAAGTTCAGATAATCACAACTATTAGCTCCCCAAAGGCGCTATAGAACAGCTGAAATCAACTGGAGATCATTATTATATTCTTCAGCTTAGTTTCTCTGCAGTTTCATAAAGTAACTGGCAATTAATTCATGAGATATCATAATTTAATCAGTACAAACTCAAAAGATAGTCAGAACAAAATCAGCAGAATATATTCAGATTCGTGCAAATAGTAATTATAAGAACAGTAAATGACAATTTTCTGAAGTTTGACAGAGAACGGCGAGTCACCATAGACTAGTAGAGCAATGGGAAGAAAATGAATCGCTAAAACTATCTGAAGGTAGTTGAAAACTATGTAGTGTTAGTTTATGGGGATCATCCGAAGAACACATTCAAATAATAGTCAGAGTATATAGTGATTACCTAGATAGTTGCAAAAATCCATTCAAATTCCACAAGAAGGTCATTGACAATTAGTTTCGTTGATGCAATAAGCTTGGTGGTTGCAAAAGATCACTCAACTTCAATAACGAAGCATCAACATTCTTATTGGTTGCAAAACTCTAACCAACCTTGATAAATGATTTTGATTAAGAGATATTCATAGTAGCGAGGCTTTTAGAACAAGGTCTCAAGCAAACCAGTACCTCTGGTACCTTGCAATTTATATTTCTTCAACTCTTGACTTCCGACATTACAAAAGGAAAAGCCAAAGCACTCTTCACTCTAATATGTAGTACCGTACCATCCAGCACTCTACAGAAACAATACGTAATCACTCTTGAACATCTTAGTACTCGTAAGAAAAAAAACTAGCACTCATATAGAAGCATCATAGCAGTCCAGCACTCAAAATCTCGCCTACATTGAGCACATTTAATCTAGCACTCACGACATCTACCATTGGCCTGGAACATATACACTCTAACACCAAGACCTCAAATGTCTATCACCCGTAGCATCTGGCACCTTAAACAAAACCTAGCACTTTAAATCTCATAACTCTTACTCGAGCACTCGAATACTCAAACACACCACCATCCAGCACTCAACAGAAATAATAAGTAATGCACTCTTGAACTTCCTAGTGCTCGTAAGAAAAACATCCTAGCACTCATATGGAAACATCCAGCACTCAACAACAAACATTAACAAACATCAGCACTCCAGCACTAAGAACTCCAGCACTAAGAACTCCAGCACTAAGAACTCCAGCACTAAGAACTCCAGCATTAAGCACTCGGCACTAAGTACTCATTTCAAGAAACCTTGGTTTTTCGCAGCCATTATTGCATGTCATACTTGGCTAATCTTTAATTATTTTACGACATATTATAGTGAAATTAACAGAACCTACTCCTTCAAACAGCCTAGCACCTAGCATCCTAGAACTCAGGAGTAAGTTCTCTTTTCCGTCTGCACTTTACATAAACGCTAGCACTCTTAGCATCCTAACTTAATATCTAAAAATAAGAGTAGAGCAAGTAAAAAATGCTACTAAAGTGATTTTTGAGAACGACGTAGTGTAAGTTCGTGTCAACGACGTAGAGTAAGTTCGTGTCAACGACGTAGAGTAAGTTCGTGGGACGTAGTGTAGTTGTGGGCTCACGTGCTTTTGTGACTTCCGACCTCCGAAGGTCTGACAAAGAGGGTTCAGAAGAAAGGACTCGAACACAGCCCGAACCAGCTTTTGAGAATATATACACAATTATATAAGCTACATAATTACACCCACGTTGTTTCAGCTCAGAAGAGCTAGTATTTGTAGTGAAAGAGGAGATCAAAGAGAGACGGTGGCCGGAACTGGAGTGCGTCACGTGAATATTCAATCGAAATTGCACTCAAGAGTATGAGCTGCTTTATAGTGCGAGTAAAAGTGGGTCCAGTAGTGGTATCTAGAGGTGGTGAAGGTGGTGAGGAAGTGGTCAGTCAGAGTATAAGTCATATTCAGTAAAACATTAGTGGAATGTTAGCAATTAGAATATAATTAGTAGAATAATCAGAATAATCAGAATATAATCATTTAATTAGATCATTTATCTGCCTTAACACATTTACAATATACTTCAGAGCCACCCAATGTACGGTGTTTGTAAATAAGTATGGTATTTCCTTTTATTAATTTAAAATAATTTTTCTATATTAAACTGAAATTCATCTATATTATAATCTACAGATTAAATATAAAGCTGTAGATTAACAATCGCTATAGATGAGCTATCCTTGTAACTTTTCTTGGGAACTGATTTCCTTGAGAGTATAGTCATAAAATCAGCAGAAAAATCAGTAGAATCGATGAAAATAGTCAGAGAATTAGCTGTTCGAAATAATCTGATAATATAATACTAGAGAACTACTGATAATCTGAAGAATAAATTATATCAGGAGTATATAGTCAGAATAATTTCTCTTCATCGAATATCTCAGCAGAAATTAGTAAAATGTTAGCAATAAGAATTAGTCAGAGGAATATGATGGTAGATTGATCAGGAAATGTGATAGTAGATTTATTAGAGAATATAATAGTAGAGTCAATTTTCTACAGCTTTGTAGATTGAAGTCATCTGTTGGCTATATAGATTATAATAGACAGTTTCTTTGGTGATTCCTTGGAAATTCGTTGGTGATTTCCTTGGGGTTTTCCCTGAGGTTTTCCTTTGAAAGTATTTCACCTTGGGAAGTTTTCGTTGGTGATTTTCTTGGGAAGTTGTCGTTGGTGATTTCCTTTGGGGTGGCTAGACTACTTGGAAACTCTCTGAAGTCAAATTTGCATGCAAATCAAAAGGCAACGACTTCTCATCATCGTCGTTGGAAACCACATCCACAACCAGGACTTTGCCCAAAGAAACATCGGATTCGGTGGCCGCAGTGTTGGAGACTTCGAATTGCAATTCCATCGGAAACAACGAGTCTTCGTCCGTAGCAGGAATGGAGAATTCAAACGAGCCCTGCGGTTCGTCGAACGATATACTGGAGATACTGAAAATGGTGCCGATATCGGATTCTTGGTACGAAACATTGCCCGATTCGTCGTTCAAATTGACCTCGGATGACGTGATAGGCACCAAGATCTTGACGTTGTCCAACGAGGAGATGCCCGATTGTGATTCTATAAAGGTCTGCGAAAGCTCGTATTCCAAGGTGACCTCTGCGGTGCCCTCGTCGTTGATGGAGACCCAGGCCGTAATGACCAATGGAACAAGAGAAGAGTCGTCCTGTTTGGCGGTAGCACGCCATCTCAATACGCCAATGGCCTGGTCGTTGGCAGGGAACGATTTGGCCTTGTCTTTCAAGCCAATGACGCCCTGCGAAGTGAACAAGTTGCGGTCGACGTTGGGGTGTGGTTTGTACTGCACGCCCTGCTTGTCTGTCTTCAAAAGAAGCTTGGAATGTGCCAATTCGGCGGTATTTATTCTCAATTGCAAGTCTCCCTTGACTTCCGATTGCACCACGGATCCTTCGCGCGTGAGCTCCGCCGTGACCTTTTCGTTGATGGTGATCAAAATCCCGTTGTTAGGCACTTTGGGTGCGCTGGGAGTAGCACTTCTTTCAATTTTTTCCACTTCTTTTTGGGTGTTTTGGGTGTTTTGGGGAAAAACTGGCTGTGATTGGGCCAAAAGCGGTTGATGTGATTCCTGGACAATTTTTGCCGGTTTTTTACCAAGCTGAAGCCCTCCTCCTCTTGGTCCGGCTGGTTTGCTTGCAAGAGATGGACTGGAGTAAGTATTGCTTTCAATAACAGGCTGAGGCTGGTATGTGGGTTGGTATGACTGGGTGGCCTGGGCGTTTTGGTACGAGTCGTAGCCGGCTTGATTGGCAAGCCCGTTGGCACCAAACTGCTCCAAACTGCGCTTGGCCAACTCCTTTCTCTGGATCTCCTTGGCTCTTCTCTTTCTCTCCTCGTTGGCCTCAAGTTCCTTGTTTCTTTCGATGATCTCCTGGATTTTCTCCTCGTGAGAGTCCATTTTGAGGTATGTCTGGACTTGGCTCAAGGTGGCGTTCTCCTTGTAACCCAAACTAATGATTTCATCAAAAGCACTGATGATTTCAAACGCGTTTTCAAACACCTCCCTTTCGTCGACGATCCTCAAGAGATTGCTGATGGTGGACGCAAAAAGATGTAAAGTGTCGATGTCTTGGAGAATGTTGGACGATCTGTTGGTGATCAACACAATGTAAAACTCCTCGAGCGGCTGGTACACGTACCGTACGTGTTCGTCTTCGACGGTGGTGTGCTGACTGCTGGAGTCGCTGATGAGCGACGGGAAGTTGGCAAGAAGGGCGGTGATGCGGTCTCTGCTCAAGTCTTTGAATTGACGCGAGAGGAGCGCCTTGCCTCCACGAGTACATATCGATGCTGCCAAGACTACCATCACAAACAAACACTAACGACGTTGTACACTGAAAAACACTGACTATTAGTATTTGAAAAACACTAACAATGAATAAAGTAGACTAAAGTAGATTCAAATCAGTGAAATATAGACTGAATACTATCTAACAACTCGTTCAATCAGTTGACTCAATTGGCTGATCTAGTGTCAATTTAGTTAACGTGGTGAAATGTTTCGTGTTCGAAAACTCGACGTGGGCGAGCGGGTCACGTGACCGCCGTTGGATCGCCAAAAAATATGACACGGACAGGAATTGAACCTGCAACCTTTGGGTTTGGAATCCAATGCTCTACCATTGAGCCACCGCATCAATTAGTGAAAGAAAGGGAGGTGGAAACAGAGACATGATAAATTCTAGCTTCAGCTGGGATGAACATAGAACTGGTCTATATTCAACCTATACTGTGACCCTTTCATGACCTTTGAGTTTTTTATTGTCATCCAGCCATCTATAATTTTAGTTTAATCATACTTTTTAACATCAACACTTTCACTCACCGTTACCCATATAATCTCTATTCTTTAAGTTACCCAAATGTTTCATTCCACTTGATTCTCTTACCAATTTCATGCTATGATCTGTTTTTCAAACACTAGTTTGTTTCCTCAAATAATACGTTCATACCCCGTTTCAATGTCACACCTTATATCGGACTCGTACGCTAGTAAGTTCACCTAGACTAAGTATGTCAGTACTGACTCGCACTCTTTTCTCGCATCTTGTCCCGCTGGGATCCCGGCACTCGCTGTCGCTCGTGCAGGTCTCCTAAAAATCTATCTAGAAGAGAAATGTAGGCATATTTATATTCGCTGTGGAACTGTGAAAGAGCAACGATTCTAAAAGGTTCCATATAGGTTTCTTACCAGATATTGCAATAAGTCTCATTAATTGCTAGAAGGCTTATGGATAATTACCTAATTGGTTGCAAAAAGTCATTCATGAAAGTCATTGACCTCCATGGTTGCTGCAATAAACTTATTGGTTGCAAAAATTTCGCAACTTTGATAACAACGTTTCAACAACGTTATGGGTTCCAAGAAATCGCTCAACCTTGAGTCATTGATTGTAATTTAAAAGATAACGATAGTGGTGGGGTTTTAGAAGAGGGTCTCAAGTATTCTCAGTACCTCTGGTTCTTTGCAAAAACCCGCTCGAAGAGTGGGTTTTTTTATATAATGTAACATGCCTTTAAATCTAATGTATAATCAATAATTAATAGAATTCTAACGCCTCCTTGAGAAGATAATTGATAATATTCGCTATTAGTGTAGGCACTTCATGATATTCCAAATACTGCAGAAGAAGCAATGTTTTCTGAGTCATATATTTATCAACTGGTTTATATAATAAATCTTACCTTAAGAGCTTCTTATTATAGTTCTTGATCGGTGGATTTTTTCGTTTTAGCTAGTCCTTTATTTTCAAGACACACATACTCTATTGGTAATTAATTCTGATCAGGTATCTAATCAGGGGAATTTTGGGAACATAATCAGATTCAAGTATTAATATATGGTTTATGAGTTTGGTAGTTTCTGCGTTTGATGTTGAGAAAACGAGTCATCTTCATGAAATATATTTGCAGCCATAGACTTGACTCCAAACTCGCCACGAATAATTTTTTGAAGGATATAATGCATCCACTAGACTAAAATTGCCCCACGAGCTAACAATACGTCGTTTTCCAGTACCTTCACTTAGTCTTACCTTCACTTAGTCTTACCTTCACTTAGTCTATGGTGACTGGTCTTGGTCTCGTACGGTGCATCAGTTTATCAATGACTTGCGGGAATTGGCAAAACGAAGCATTTCCAGCTCAAGCGATTACAACATACCTTCAATTGGACTACTTTCAATTACGCTGGTTCAGCAGTTTACAAGATTCAGTCTAGAAGTACCACTTTCCCTCTGTTTCGGTTCGAGAAACCTACGGTAAAGTCTTTCAAAATTAGCAGTAATCACCTTGTATATTTGAATAGTAGCCTTGGGATAAGGCTGCGAAAATCCACTGACCCCAAACGTAAGTCGAAACTAATAGCTGAAGTTGTATTATATAAACAAAAGGAATTTATGGTATTCTTCTTCCAAGTACCCATCCACAAAACCTAGCACTCTAAGGCATTAGCACTCAACCTGCGACTAATCACCATCAAAGCCATCGCGTGCACAAAGCAATTGGTACGAAATCGATTCTGAGCACATTGAATAGTCTTGTATGCAAGCTGAGGGTCATTGGTGCCAAGTCAAAAACTACCGAATGATACAGTGAGCTTGAGTGGGCTTGTCTCGCAGTACAATAAGCAGCAGAATTTTAATTGCAAGAAATATTCCTACCTTGGGTATTCAAATTATTTTGAAGAGTTGACTGGACCAACTATTTTTAACCTAATATTAAATCTTCTCGATTTATACTGTCTTGTACTTGACAACGCTCAACACAATACGTGTCTACATATCATTGCAGCCAGTATTCTTTACAGATAAAGGACTAAATAAACACGGTGCATCAACTGACATTACGGGGACCAGAGATAGCTAGCTTCGTGGTCTGTCAAATCAGCACTGCTATACTTCCCACGATCAATTTGTCTACGAAATAAAGTATATAAGTTCAAGACTTCGTTGAATGAATGGAATGAGTGCTATTGTTTATTCATTCTAGAATGTAACTGCATTGTCGAGACAAGATAGGGCATGAGATCTTGCAATATAATTTTATATCAGTTAAGCTAATGATAAATCCTTTTCTGTAATTTTGTTGGAGCAAGTTACTTGGACACGAATTGTGTCTAATCAAATCCAGTCAAAATGTATCATTTTTATATAAATGCCAATATTTCCTTTCGTTAATTGAGACTATTTTGGGTAGCCTACAGCTTCTCTAATATTACAAATAATTGATCTCCGTGAAAAGAATTAGTCACTATACTTGCTGAGCGATATCTCTCTAGGGTGGAAAATGTACGAGTTAATTAAGCTTAGAACACTTGCAGCTATAATTTTTGAATTCTGTGGCAGAGATTATTTCTGGGTAGAATAATTAGATCTAAAGATATAACCTTTTGGACTAGCCTTTTCCACCTTATAATATCGATTCTGTTGAAAATCTAGCGTTCATCATTCAAATTTATGAACAGAATTATTGAACTTTTAGGTTTTATACTCTTTGACTTAAATTTGGTAAAGTGGAGTAAACAATGGATTTTTGCTAGACGGGGATTGAAGCTATACTCATATTCATTTCATAACCGGCTGCGGGTAGCAAGTGATGACTCCACGTAGTATTTCGGTTGTGTAAAAGAAGTTAATTACAACGATAAGTACAATTGCTTGCAATTTCCGATTAGTGTTAGTCTTATTGATTGTAATAAATCGAGTTGTTGCAGACTTTGGCAGAATAGGGTCTCCAGCTATCCCGTTACTCTGGCACCTTTCATAACTTTGAAGATATGTCATTTTTGACTAGCCATTGGACTTCCTACACTAATTCTCTGAATGCTTCTATCCAATACTTGACATTCATTTCGTTCCTGCATTTTTTATTCTTTATTATCGTGATTTAATCTACTTCTGCTTGACTATGCTTCAATGAACATCCGTTTAGTCTTAAGTCTTGAATTCATAAAATTATCAATAACTTTTTAATTAATAAAAACAGGCACGAACTATAGCTACCTAAATTATTCTGATTGAGATTTAAAGTTACCATAATTGTTGTACCCATCAAAAAAACCAAGGCCAGTGTAACACAGCCAAGAGTCCTACAGTACCAATGAATGTAACCAGGAAAAGTACTTCTTGTCTAAGGTATGTAACATTAGTACTTACCAGGTACACTTTCAGACTGCATCTACTGTGTAATATGGCAGAATGCTTGGTAACCTCACAGTAAGCCAAACCAAATAAATAGAGGAATTGGAGTAAATATAGTTTATAGGAAACTAAAGGTCGGGATCTATTCTGTCGAATTGCTACAATGCAGAGATACACTGAATACACCGGCTCGGTGCCGCGGTAAATCTTACTCTCATGACTGCTCTATGACTAATGGTACATTACATATACATAGCATAATAAACCGTAGGAAAAGTCAGTGCCCGTAGTACGGATTTGCAGTCGCTCGATCGTCTCTCATCATTGAAGCATAACTCTCTAGCTCAACAATCTTACGCATCGCCAATTCTTTCTGGGCTGTGGAGATTTACACACTCAAGTATCGCAACCACAATTTCGAGAAAATAGGCTTGTTCGAGTCTCGAGGATGGAATGTCATGATGGCTTAAATTCAGCTATGAATCAGGGCTACGCCGTGAATCTGTAATACCGTGCCTCAATCCATATACTTATCCACTAGGCTACAAAGCTTGACTGGCGCCTCAAAGCACCCGATCGAGTGCTCCGAGACATGAGATTAGCAACAGTGCTTAATTTGCATCCGGAGACCGTGCTAGCCCGATGATCTAATTATGTACAGGGAGATTATCTGCAGTCCATTTGGTTAAGAGGGCCACGAGTGTCAGCAAATCAGCTAGCTCTTTTAGTGCACACTTCGCCTCTAATGGGTTAGACTACGGTTAGAGTACTGTTAGACTACGGTTGAACACTGGTCCACATGTGGGTTTGGTGTCAGTGGATCGCGTCGCTAGTGTTTATCTTTGTCTAAAATCAGGGGCGCTTCAACTATGGTATGGGCCCTGGAAATTGTACTTGAAACAAAATTTGTGCCCTCACTTACATCATAGTGCAGTATTGTAGATGGAAAACGGTTGTTGTTAGTAAACGTGAGCATTGGAGTGGGCACGACGCGGACACGACTCGACACCCACTGTGAAATTTCGATGACCCGCTTACTGGCCCGTAGGTGTTTCAGACTTAAATGTGCCTTAAGGACGCTAGTTGGTTACCCGCATCACAATTTCTGGGCCGATTGTGTAAACTCTATTGGAAGTTAGGACACTCTTTGTATTGTTGAGAACGATATAAAAGTTGACGAAGTGGAGGAATAAATGTAAACAGCAGCGGCACCCATCTGTTTGTTTTGGTTTTTGTGTCGCACTTTGACGCACAGAGGAACCAACCCCTTGCATTGTTGTGAAAAATAAACAGCATGTGCCTGAATTTTGATGCAATCTCGAAGCCCTGGTGTTACAGAATGCCCCTGGTTGGGCTGCGATGTGCCTGTTTTTGTGAGATATTATGCTTGGCGTCCGTTCAATCTGCCGCCATATATAAGACGGCCCATTTCCATTCCCACCAGAAAAATCCGCAGCGATACTCATCGACCTCAAATCCCCACACTCATTTACACAAGAACATGTCTATATTAGTGGATACCTCAGCTGTAGCCGCCGGCACCGGCCTCGTCACCCCTTCGTTAACTAGCTTGGACTTGGCTTCGTCAACTGCCCTGGGCAGCATTCTCACAGTCACAACTCCCACCGCGGTGAACAACGACGCTGCGCTGGGTTTGCTTGTTCAAAGTGAAGGTGCTAGCACCCAGACGGGGCTGTTCAGCGTGGCATCCGACTTGCATACCTTGACGCTTCGTTCGTCGTCTTCCAAAAAAGACAAAACCCACGTAGCATCGGCTTCTTCTGGCTCAAACGCAAACTCCTTGAGGATACCAGATACCGGAAGCGGACTCTCCAAAATGAGCTTGCTAGTAGGCTCGATGTTTGTATGCACCTTTTTAGCTGCATTGTAAGAAACTAAACGAAATGACGACATGATGACACCCTACGAAACAACCTACGCATCTATTTAACAAGCCCAAGAACCACGCAGTCTTGGCACTTCCGGGTCTAATAACCAGTACAGAAGGTACCCACCGGGTCAGTGCAGCGATCGACGATCAACGCTTGAGCGACTGACGGCTGTGCTCGTAACGAGGACGGCCGTTCCTCCGTGATACACAAAACAATAATATTTAGTTTTGTAATTAATGCATCGCGCAAAAATATTTTTCGGTATATTATAACCAAATCGAGTCAAATGTAGAAGAGTAATAGTTGATAATGTTTGAAAATATTTGATAATATCGATAGACATATCATGATACTACAGAGAATAAACTATATAGAATTATACATTTTACTAGGACACGGACTTTGTCCGAAACAACGCGTTTTTTTGTGTAGTATCGGTGCGCAAATCGCACATCGTTCTTTGACTGTTGGCGGACGATTGTTCAAATACCGCGTAGGATTTGGGGGAACAAAGGAGATTGGCAGTGGACGGAATGAACTGTATTGAGGTAAATGGCTTAGGACCTGTTCGCAGCTGCTGATGCGCTTTCATTATAGTCTCAAGACATTAAGGGTGGTTGATGGCTGTGCCGGAATGTGAGGGCATGTGATCTATAGGGTCCATTATTTTCTGGCCATCCACTACTACTGTCATATGATATCATAAGTTGTAATAAGAAATTAAGAATGCAAAATTTTGATCTAGATTACACAGTATTAGAAATAGTAATTATACTCTACACAGTATTGGAAGTGTATAGTCGTGCTGCAGTATTGACAGTATTGATAGTGTATGGTAAATATACTTTACTACGCAATATGAGTAGTGTATGACGATTAACTTCTAGTATCACACAGTAGTAGCGTGGTAATTTTACTGAACTAGTATTACAAGGTATTAGTAGTGTGTAGTAATTTACTGTAGTATTACAAAGTATTAGTAGTGTATCGTAATTATACTCTAATATCAACAGTAGTAGCATGGTAATTTTACTGAACTAGTACAACGCAGTATTAGAAGAGTATAGTAGACTCTAGTTTTACACAGTACTAGTGTATGGTGATTTTACTAAGGTTAACAGTAGTAGTGTAAAATTTTACTAATTACACAGTATTAGTACTATAGTACGGTAAATGTAGAGTTTATAGTGCTGTATGTCTTAGACTGTATTAGACTGCATAGTGTGGAGTACTGGTACTATATACTAGAATAGTATTGTAGAATAGTATTGTAGTATAAGACTGTAATCGGGAGTACTTGTAGTATACAGTATCACTGTATAATGTATATTACTAGTACTGTATACTTTTTCTGTATAGTGTATAATATTAGTACTATTTAGTTTTCTGTATAGTGTATATTAGTACTATTTAGTTTTTCTGTAGTGTATAGTACTCTATGATATTTTTTGTTTATTTTCTTGCCAGTGGTTGTAGACTTCTCTGAAGAAACGCACGCCCATACCGATATCTTTATACCCAGCCACACTTCTGAATGCATGCATGGCAAGTATAGGCATTCCTACGTCGATGATCAAGGCTGCTCCGTTGATTCCTCTCACAGCACTTCCCATAATAGGCCCAATGGTGCCACCCAGCCGCGAGTCGTTGCGGATATGGAATTTCTGGAGCGTAATTCCAGGAAGATGCGCATCGACAATATTTTGTAGGAACACCCAGCCCTCAGGGTCACTTAACACATGTTTATTCACATCGAACTTGACACTGGGCCCGGTATTGATTAGAGGATAGTTGTCTTTTAAGTAGGCGCTGGCGTAGTTGGGATTGAAGGCGTGGGTGACGTCCGACAGCAAGATGATGGTGTTTGTCAGAAGCTGAGCCAAGGCCTCCTCGGGGGTTTCCGCAGCCCTACTGTTGATTACCAGCCTAAAAGTGTCTAGCAAAAAACCCCCGCCCGCACCGGTGCGGGTTTTGCTGCCGATTTCCTCGTTGTTGGCAAAGTACACCCCCGAAAAGCCATCGTAGTGGTCGATATTTTTGTCGGTGTAGAACTGTTTAGAGAACTCTAGAAGCCCGTACATAGCATCAAAGGAGCAGAGCCGGTCGTCAAGACTGGACGCATACAAAAACTCGTTGTCCAAGCCTCCCCTGACGGCCGGCTGGACGTTGACCAAGTCCAAATCGAAGTTGATGATCTGCAGAAGGGGCGTGCTGGAAAGCTTACTGACTAGTCTAAGAAGTGAAAGAGAGTGTTTAGAGTATAAAGGAGACGCCTTTTCTTCGTCCGTAGGCACCAACTCTTCAATTGCGTGGCCGAGAACGGGCACCGCTTGCGTCTGCGGGTTGGTGGTCTGACTAAGGGGCACCCCAAAGTGTGGGGCCAACGAAGGGATGATCGCCACCGGTTTGGAGCCCGTCGACACCAACTTGCGGCGCACCCTGCCGGAGCTGTCGCGCACCAAAACGGCTCCTGCAAGCCCCAAATCTCTGTCAAACCAGCCGATGCCAAGCAGGCCCGAATAGGGAGCCACGCCGAGGAGCTCGTAACCGTCCGCACGTGACCGCCTCAGCGCCGGGTTGAGCTTCACACTGAGCGCATCGCAATGGGTGCCGGTGAAGCAGCTTCCGTTGCGTGGCTGCCACTTTCCTCCTATTACAAACGCTATTAGTGACAAATCGTCTTTGACAATGTAATAGAAACCGGCCTTGTACTCGGCATAATCGTTTTCTTTCACCTCCTTGAACCCATTGTTCTCCAACACCGATTTAAAGTGACTGACGAAATGGTACGTGGTGGGTGTTTCGTTCATACACTTGATAAACTGGTCCGAATAGCCATTGTAGTATGCAGTGTAGTCTTCTTTGATAGTGCTTTGTGAAATAGACACCTTAGGTAACTTATACATGCAAGAATCGCCAATTGACGTCTCGATTTCCGGAGTCTTTACTGGAGTCTCTGCTTCCGAAGCCGTCTCGTCATCAGTAGTGAAGTCATACTCGCCGGGAGTGGTGTTTTCTCTGTCTGAGCCATTGTACCAGTCGTCGTCGCTGGATATGATATTGCGGCTCACAACTGTGAATTTTTCATCCAACATACCTGACCACTTTGGTTCTCTCAATTGAATTTGATGATGTCTTATCAGTTGTGGAGTCATACGGCACCAGTCATGTGATAAGTGTCATGTGAGACAAAACAATAAAACATAACTGAGACACAAACTGAGGGATAAAACCAGCAGAGATACGTAACGACAGGCTAGTGAGATGAGGGTTTATATTGACACTAACATAGAAGAGATTCCCATTAAGTCAAGAAGTGAATAGATAGATGGGAGAGTTCTATCACGAGTCACATGATACGTGTCATGTGACCTGCGTGACTAATACGACTCAACTCCACGGACTTTAGAGTATAGTACCCGAGAGCCAGATAACAGAATAGTTTACCGGAGTAGATAGGAGGGCTCTAGAGTTAACTTCTGAAAGAGTCTCACTAAATTGTCTGTAGTTGGACGGGTAGATGCTTTATTGTGTAGATGCTTTTATGTTTTCTCACATGACTTCCATCACATGACGCAACACGTCTTACCAATTAATTCAAGACAAGTGAAAAGTTCACCATAAGCCCATTATGAACGCTAGCACCATAACCGTACATTGGCACAACGACAGCCAGCCGATTTACGCCGTCAACTTCCAGCCCAAGCAAAACGGCCCGTCCGACCGGCTCGTGACCGGCGGAGGAGACAATAATGTGCGGATGTGGAAAGTCCATGCCCAGCGAGAGAGTCCCGAAACTGCAGAAAACCCCACAATTGAGTACCTCAGCACATTGAGAAAGCACACGCAGGCCGTCAACGTGGTGCGATTTGATCCCAGTGGCCAAATTCTTGCCTCGGCCGGCGACGACGGCACGCTTATACTATGGAAGCTAGCAGATGGAATAATCAAAGAGTTGGACGACGACGACGACGACGAGCCCAAAGAAAGCTGGCGGGCCAGTCTTCAGCTCCGGTCTTCCACCAGCGAAATCAACGATATTTGCTGGTCTCCCGACTCACAATACGTGGTGACTGGCTCCATGGATAACACTCTAAGGATATACCAGTTGGAGGAGGAGGGTAAAAAGTTGGGTGGAAAGTTGGTGGATTCGTTCAAAACCCACTCCCACTACGTCCAGGGCGTGTTCTGGGACCCGCAAAACGAGTATATCGCCAGTCAATCTGCTGATAGATCGGTCCATATCTACAAAATCACCACTGGAGACAACAAGAGTCTACTGTTCAAACTCCACCATAGGTTCACAAAACTCGGCACTGAGTACATGTACCACTCCGAAACGCTCCAGTCGTTTTTCCGGCGTCTTTGCTTTTCTCCCGATGGAAATTTTCTCATAACTCCAGCTGGAAAAAGCACCAAGAAGGAAGAAAAAGAGGAAGAAAAAGAAGAAAAGAATGAAAAATTTGGTGAAAAATTTGGTGAAAAATCTGAAGATATTGAAAAGCCTGAGTCTGAGGAAGGAAAGGCCGAGGCTGTATATGTATATTCTCGATCCAGTCTCAACTCATCGCCTATATTTCAAATATCCGGGCTCAACAAGCCGGCTATAGCCATATCGTTCAGTCCCAAACTATACGTCACCAAACCTTCTGAAGCCACTATTTCGGCTCTTCCCTACAAAATGGTGTTTGCTATAGGCACACAAGACTCGGTATTGGTGTATGACACCGATACGTTCCGGCCACTAGGGTTTGTTTCCAACCTCCATTACTCTTCTATTACTGATTTAAACTGGGATGTAGATGGAAGTAAGATCATGGTGAGCTCTACCGATGGGTTCTGCTCGGTTATAACGTTCGAAGAAGGTATATTTGGAGAAATATACCATGGAAAAATACTGAAGAGCCAACAGAATGATGATATGGAGATAGATGAGAAAGAAGAGAAGGACAGGGTGGAAAAGGTGGAAAAAAAGGTGGAAAAAAAGGCTGAATGTAAAGAAATTGGGAAGAAAGAAGAGAAATTGAAGCCTATAGATCAGTTTTATAAGCCCAAGGAAAAGAAAAGAGTAGCGCCCACTCTAGTGACAGAACAATAATGTATAGATAATGTAAAATTAAGTTAATGGAGTATAATTGTCAGTAAAATTAATTTGTAAAAAATGTACAATCAGATGTACAATCAGATGTACAATTAATGTACAATTAGGTGTACAATTAGGTGTACAATTAATGTACAATGAAATTGTAGTTGATTTTATAATTAATTGTATAACTAAAATGCATAGTTAATTTAGTATAAGTAATGTAGAATAATTTGTATATTTAATTTTGTATAATTAATTGTATAACTGAAAAGCATAGTCAACTTTGTATGATTAAATACTATAATTAATTATGAATAATTAATTTGGTTCATTACTCCCGTTACTTTGCCAGGATCGAAAATGTTGAGAAAGTCTGAGCCACTGAAAAAGTCCGGTGTTCATTGATTGGAATGATCAGATAGAGTAGAATTTAGAGAGTAAATGAGAGCGTTGACCGTTTACTGGGTCTTGTCCGATGGAAATCTAAAATATTAGTTCGACGTAAATTTCGCAGCAATTGACTAGGCTATTTATTTGAAGGAAAAGTTTCGGGTAGTAACCTTTCATTTCTTCTAGCCCCATATTAATTATTCTTTCATTTTGATCAGTTATTACACTGAGCAATACTAATGTAGACTAGACTAAATTATTTATTGCGTAGCCTACTCTTATATTCTCGAATTATAATTTATAATTAGACTACGTAACTAAAGTGGGACACAGGAAATCACTAGCACTACACTGGATACTACACTGAATACTACACTGAAACTTTGCCTGTCTCTGATCTTTCTATCTCTCTCCATCTAGTACCACCATTTTATGTATCCTTATTCTCGCAAACCCTATTATACACTCTTGAATCAAGTCATTTCCAAGGCTACATGATCACGACAATGTAAGACTCCACTCAATACTTCACCTGGAAAGAACCAGCGATATGAATTTTCATCAAACAGTTCTAATACATACTTGTATGTGCAATGCAGAACTAGTCATGTTGTCTCCTTAGGCTATTTCATTAGTAAATTACGGCATTACTCAAGTCATTTTACGTATTTGACAGACGGTCTTACGAAGTAGGTGATTAAAGAAGTCACTAGTTCTGCAGCCGATGTACTCATATTACTTCAGTTCTGCTCTTATTAATACTCTGCTTACGGTAGTTTCTTTTATGTAACCTGACTAGTTGCTCTCATGCTAGTTTGCTGTGGGTGAACAGAGTAGACGACTCGTTCAAAAAGTAGATTAACATCATTACCTGGCCCGATAACACTATTAATCTCTAACTATGTAACCAAATTGAATTCCCAATTCTCACAGCTGTTAGCGAGATGGTTTTGTGAGAGAACATTTATGAGACTAGTGTTTTCCAGTGAACTACTGAAAGTTAGTGCTCTTCAGTGGATAGATCTTCTGAATTATTTTGCACCCATTATTGATATCCGAGCGCGTCACGTGAATTTGCGATTTCCGGCCACCTGGGTCAGTCCATTTGGGTCCTCTGATATTGCCACTCAACCTCTTATAAATTGAGCAATAATGGCTCTAGTCGAATTAATTCACAATGAGAACCACCTAGAAATTATTTTGCAAGCATCATGACGAACGCCCAGTGACTAGGGCCGCTTCCAATTATCGTTCAAACCGGTTATCAGAGATACACGTGACCACTCTCGGATCTCACAGCATCCTCACCAAATATGCATTTACACCCACTACTCTCCAGTCTATACTGTCTTCTTATGATTTAAATAGTTCTGTTCTGTGACCATTGTACTTGCTTCCACTCTGTTGATAATATTCATAATATTTTTCATACCTTTCCTTTACAAACATCTCTTCTTTTCCTTTTATTATCTACTGACTTCTACATTACCAGAGATTATAATATCTATCTACTTTTTGACTACTAGATTATAATAACTAACTAGTTTTTACCAGAAACTATAATATCTATCTAATTTTTGACTACTAGATTATCTATCTAGTTTTATTTGTAAATTATATTATCTATCTAGTTTTACTTCGATTATAGTATTTTGTTTAGCTTTACTTCTAGATTATAGTATTCTGTTTAGCTTTGACTAATAGAATGTAATAGATTAACTCTGATCTAATTTTGACTTCAAGATTGTAATTCTAATTACTTTTCACCTACTACTGTTTTGAGATCAATCTCGTTCTTCAACTGTGCCTCCAATCTCTTTCTAGCTTTGATAATCATCTCCTGCTTTTTCTTGAGCAACGACTTGTCGTTTTCGTCCACAGCATCGTCCAACTTATTGACATCAATATCGTACTTTTGAAGAAGGTTTTCTTTCTTTGCTCCAGAGGCAGGAACTGGTGCTTGTGCTGGGGGTTCCGAAGTATGCACGGCTCCTTCGGGGTATGGCAAATTGCCATTTTCCATGTATGCCTCGACGGTGGCTTCGACGGAACCACTGCGGTTCAAGTCGGCGATGATTTGGTCTCTGGTCAAAGCAGGAGCAATGGTCTGCACGACCTCGATCATGCTTTCAGTAACAGGTCTTCTTGTACGGTTGGTAGTGGAAGTGGTACTTTCGGGTTGGGCACTGACTCCGGTGGATTCGGCGGTGGAAGCGGGGGTTCTTTGGCGTTCGGGCAAGTCAAAGTCGTTGGACTCGGGAATGGGTGCTATCAACCATCTCAAGAAGATAAAGGCCACGGCTAGAGTTAAGATGAATATTAATGTTGAGGAGTCCATGAGTAATGTGCTTACTAGTTTTACTAGTTTTGATCGCGCTAGACTAGTTTTGATCGCGCTAGCGAGAAAAACTAGACAAGCTAGACAAAGCCAGTAAGAAAAGATAGTGCGAAAAGAGTGTATCAGTGAGAAACTTGAGAAAATTTAGTGAGAAGTTAGTGAGAAATTTAATGAAAAGTTAGTGAGAAAGTTAGTGAGAAGCTTGACTACCAATAGTGAGAGCACCGTAAATAAATCCTAGGCAGTAAAGATATACTGCTAGTAAGAGATACGCTAGTAAGAGATAGGCTTGTCAGTAGAAGTGCGATGTAAAGTACATTTCTGAGTAAGGATTCAAAGTAGAGTACACTGCACACTAGTTTGAACAAGAGTATACAGAAGTCAATGGATGTCTATCCAGGACTACGCGTTGTTTCTTGGGAGACCCTCCCAGTGACAAATAGTGCGAGAGAAAAAGACTGCGAATTATGAGAAACAGTGAAAATTAGTGAGAAATAGTGAGACGAGTAGTAGACAATGACATGATATCCCATAGACTCATTGCGTCCATTCAATAACTATACAAGCACAGAAATATTGATATCGACGTAAAGTAATGATTAAATCTGTTTAAACCTTTATTTTTCTTTCTTTTTCTTTTATCTTTATCCCTCTATCTCTTTTTACCTCCTTTATCTCTCTTCTCATCTGATATCTAGCAACTATTTAACTACTTCATCATTTATTTATATTCTATGATTTATTTAAATTTATGATATTCTTATCTGATACTATACTCTAGTACTACTCCTTTGATATGTTCCTGACTATATCTACTCACCTCCTACTTAAATGTCAACTTGAAATCGCTGTCTTGATGCCTCACCTTGTACAAGAAATTGGTCACCATTTCGTTCTCCTTACACGGAACATTGTTGAAATGGGCCTTGACATGATTGCTTAGCTCGGCTTTGGTGATGCCGCCTCGGTTTTGTCTATTTTTGTTCCTCTTCGAGTACGTTTTCTTGCCAATCTCGCTGTTCAAGATATCGCTATTTATGCTGATGATGGGCGGAAACCCAAGCCCGTACTTTTGGTTGTATCTGTTGAGGGTATCGTCGTCCAACGAGTCGAAATCAAGCGGGTTGACACGTGGCTTATCGTTGGGCCCATTCGAGTTGATATGCTTCGATAAGTACATCTGCTGTGCTTGAAGGGCTGCTTGCGTTTTGGCTTTCTGTGATGCCTTGGTGCCGGAAGAGCCCATTCCTGAGCCAGATCCATGGCTAAAGTGCTTGTTGGATTCAGACTCGGACGCAGAATCCTTGTGGTTCCGAGGTGCCATCGTAATAACTGAAATTACTGGGTAATTAGCTTCATTTAGGCGGATTGTATGAAATGAGCCTCCAGATTATGGGTCACGTGAGTTCTGGTTTAGGGCCAAAAAAAAAAGAACGACAACTGCAGGACTCGAACCTGCGCGGGCATAGCCCAAAAGATTTCAAGTCTTTCTCCTTAACCGCTCGGACAAGTTGCCTATATTCGTACTCCGTAAGCTCCGATTACCCTTAAGTAGTGAACTGCTATCATCATACGTCGGTACTACCAGGTAGAATATGATTATTACATATGGGCCAAGATTTCTATGATTTCTACTTAGATAGTTCTCATGGTTCATTCATTAGTTGGGAGCACTTTTTGAAATTAGCGAGCTCATTTTTGGCTGCGAAAAAAAAATTCTTTTTCACTGCGGCATTAAATAGAGCAAGATGTCTGGGTACGGTGATTATACCAGCAAGATATTCAGCAGATATCTTTACATACGGACTGTCGAGTTATTTCGGTTTTCTAAGTCTTTGATTAAACAATGATCAAAGACTACAGTATTGTTTAACTGCAGATTGTCTCCAGAACGGTGTGTTAGAAAACAGATAATGGAAGAGTAGTTCAATAAGATATACGAATTAGGTTATGTACGCTTTCAGCTCGTCTAACAATGTATGATATATTGTGAATTACAGTCTACTCAATCCTTTCTGGTATACTTGTATTCAATATTCATAGAGATATATTTATGTAATGATGGTAATATTAGTGGTATTGTAAGCATTTGGTGCAGCTTGGGCAATCAGGATGGTGTTTGCCGAGTAATCAAAAACAGAGTAGATGTTTCTGAGCACGTTGTCACCCAAAATAATATTAGGACCACTTGCTTCGTCTAATTGAACAAGTTTCCAGTCATTTTCATTTTCTTGCCATAAGAAGTCGATATAAGGAACGTTGATTGTGCTTGATCCGAAGTCGAACACAAGGTTTGTGTCATACCACGATTCGTTGAAATGAAGAACAACACCACTAGAGTCATATGGAGCGAAGAGATTGGTAATCTTGGTAATAACTTCTGGTGGGAAAGTGGCAAATGTGGTACCAACATCAACAAGAGCAGGGAGGAAAACAAAACTCTTCGAGCCGTCGGCAAACCTGATCGTGTCCAATTGTATGGTAGCCCCATTAGCTATAATATCGTATGGCACCAAGTCTCCCGTGTACTTAGCATGGTCAATACCCCCAAAAAGAACCACACCATTAGTTATATTCAGACCGCCTACATTAACATCGTCTGGTGCTTCTTGCAAGTAGATGGAAAAGGCAGGCTTGCTAATGAAACCATTATTGGCCAACTGGTAAGGGAAGTTTTGGTAAGTTGGGGCTGTTTCAGATGAAAGTGGACCGATTCCAAGAATAGACAATGGTCTGTTAGAAGTACCAAGCTCGACCTTTGGAACTGAGACTCCGCTGATTTCAACTGTGTCAGTGTAAACCTCGAAAGAAACACCCCAGTCGAAACCAGTCTGATGTAAATCTACCGCAGTCGTAGAGTCGGCAGGATTATAAGGACTGGTGCCAAGAAGAAGGTCCGAGCTTCCGGTGTCAATCACAACTTGAACAGGCAGCTTCTGACTGCCAACGTTGATGTAACCATAGTAGTAATAATCTTGGCGGTCAGTGATAGGAACCGAAACATCCCCTCTGGTACTGAAGTTTCCCTTTGAGACAGGAGCCTTTACCAATGGGAGTTCAAACACTCCTTTGGTGGACCGACTAGCGATGTCTGGAATAGACAACCAGAAGCGACTGTAACCAATGCTAACAAGGAGCTAGCTTTAAGACCTAAGATAAAACTCATATTGATGTTGGTGTTGATACGTTAAAAAGAGGGAATTTATGCTGAATAAATAGATTTCTCAAATTAGCTATACTAGTAATTAGCGGCCACATCCTTGGTTACTACCATGTGGAGTGCTCGTTAGCCGCAAGGGCATTATGAGGGCAACAGTTGTGGTATTGCGCCGTCCGAACGCCACCACTAGCGAGTCAGAGTTATGTGGCACGGTCTCTAATACGTGAAAATTATTCCGAAAAGTACAATGGAAAACTTGCTAATTCAGTCGGTCAGGGTCAGTTTGGCTGCAAAGATCGGTAATGTTGTGGCTCGGTTATGCGTCCCTTGAAAAATATTTTGACACATTTTTATGCAAGGCTCATTTGACATGAAGCGAACAGAAGCAAGTGTGGTAGCGAAGTAAGTTGTGGAGTCGTAGAGGAGTAGTGTATTTTCAAAGAGTTTTAGTAATATTGCGAAGTGGCTCTACATTGCTAGTATCTTCCCGACGATAAGCCACGATAATTATTGCGAGTTTGGAATTATTGGAATGTCGCTTGGAAAACTAGGTTCGAAATATTTGCCGATATTTCCAAACTTCCCTTAAAATTGAGAGGTAGGTCTACAGTACAATGATATAGAGGTCACATATGTAGAGGTTGTATGAGGTTATTAGACAAAAAGAATTGAAATAATCAGTATTTCTGGTGATTGTTGAGGGTTTTTTAGTACTAATACCGCTAATGCAGAGGACATGTTCAGTCAATTCTCACAGCTGCTTATGGTACTTTCTAGGTCTGGATCTTTAACTTTAGTTGATCGAGCTCCATGGAGTACTTTTCCTGGCAGAGCCAAAGTCTCAAACCATAGTACATAATCTTATTTCCACGTGATATACAGCATAAGTTTGATTCATGAAGAGGTTGAATGCCTTGGCAAGTCTACTAGTCAAGTGTTACGAATATGGCTCTATACTTGTGGGCCTTTTTCATAATTCTTTAATTAAGAGGTTTTTTTTATTACGATTGCACTCGAGGCTAGTAAGAGTTGGCGAAAAATAGTGAGAAAATTCGTGGTGGCAGTTAATAGTGAGAGAATATATCAACAAAATGGCCAATTGACTTCCTGTGTTGTTCAAATGGGAGAGTGACTTTCCATGGAGTGTAAGCGAGAGTGGTTTCCTATAGTAGTAGTGAAGGTGATTTGGACTAAGGTTTTATCTGGTTTCCTGTGTATTGATAATTTTCGCAACAATTTGAAGGAAAAATACAAAAATGATCTCCATCAAGTACTTAAATGATAGTAAAAAATGGGAAAAAAACTACCGACAACTGCAGGATTCGAACCTGCGCGGGCAAAGCCCAAAAGATTTCGAGTCTTTCTCCTTAACCGCTCGGACAAGTTGCCTGATAGTGCAAGACTGGGCAATTCGTTCCAAGATATTGGCCACGTGACGCGTTTTCCGGGAGATCAAAAAGAAACGACAACTGCAGGACTCGAACCTGCGCGGGCATAGCCCAAAAGATTTCAAGTCTTTCTCCTTAACCGCTCGGACAAGTTGCCTAATTCGAAAAAATTTGCCGAAGATTTGACTGGTATGGTGGAAATCAATTGAGATTTGCAACCAACGGGGGAAATTAAGTGGAAGGGAGTTGAATATCAATACTTGCTCTGTAAATGGATATCATTGCGCCCATAAACCTTCTTGATTCGGCTAGGTAAGTGAGGTATGTTAATAGCAACATCATTACAATGGAGTATCACTATATGAAGAAAAGCAATATTAACTTGTTAGCATTGCAAGTAACTATAATTTATGCTCATCAATAGTAATTCATAGAGTATTAGATATATTTTGGTGTAAAGCTGGTAAATTTGCAGCATGGGTGCAAATTTTGAGCTACTTTGGGGTATAGGCCAATGGTACGATCGCAATAACCTTGGTTATTGCACTCATACAAGAAGTTAAGTAGTTCACTATCAAGGGCCTAATCTGCTCGAGGATATGACCTCCACTCTAGTGGTACTTTGCATGAGCGTTTATCTTGTACGTTATAAATATGCCAAATTCTGGTTTTCTCACGTGATACATCGAGTCCACGTGACCGCAAATTTTTAGAAGCTGATCGAACCCACAGAAGCTGATAACATAAGGTATATAATAAAGAAGCTTAACTCAGAAACTCTGTACAGTGTTTAGTGAAATCAGCTGATCTCAAGACGTTACAGAACAGGAATGAGAATTATACAACCATTTAGCAGCAGTTTCAGACGGTCAATTACATCGTTACCCAGAATTCATAGAGCCCGTTATGTTCCATTCGCCAGAAAGTTCCATGCATCGGCCAGTCGTCTCATCAACTTTGATCCATACAAGACGCTAGGCGTGGACAAGGGAGCGGACCAAAAGGAAATCAAAAAGAAATATTACGAGCTAGTCAAGAAGTTCCATCCGGATGTGACCAAAGAGAAAGACTCGGAAGCCAGGTTCCATAAGATCCAAGAGTCGTACGAACTCTTGAGCGACAAGGAAAAGCGTGCGCAGTACGACCAGTTTGGGTCTGCCGCGTTTGATGCCAACGGCAACTCCAATCCATATGCAGGCAATCCGTTTGGAGGTGGGGGGCAAGGGGGCCAGGGAGGCAACCCGTTTGGGTTTGATTTTGAGGACTTGTTCAGTGAGGCGTTTGGTGGGGGCGCGGGTCGTGGGCGCGGCCGCGGGTCGTTTGTCACCGAGCATGTGGGAGACAACATCGAGGTGCTCAAGACGATTTCGTTCAAGGAGTCGATCTTTGGCAAGAAGGTCGATATCAACTACAAAGCCGTAGATACTTGTAATACGTGTAAGGGAAGTGGGCTTAAGACAGGCAGAAAGAAGAAGACGTGTGGCACGTGCCACGGTACGGGCCAAAGCACCCATGTTCTAGGCGGCTTCCACATGTCTTCGACGTGTCCCAGCTGTGGAGGTGCGGGTGTAACTATCGACAAAAGCGACCAGTGCGGAAGCTGCCACGGTCACGGGGTCGAAGAGGTGCCCAAATCCACCACCATCGAGTTGCCATGCGGGGTTCAGGACGGCACCAGATTGAGAGTTCCCGGTGCGGGGGACGCGCCTTTTGTGCTGCAGGACGAATATAACCGCGTGCGCAAGGGAGATTTGATCATCCGAGTAAATGTAGCCAAGGACCCGGTGTTTTCCAGAAGCGGCAACAACATTGTGGTCAAGCAAAAGATCTTGATGACCACGGCCGCTTTGGGAGGAGAAATCATCGTGCCCACCATAGACGGCCAGCAAATCAAGTTGAAGGTGCGTCCGGGTGTGCAGAGCGGACGCAAGATGACCATACCTGACAAGGGAGTACCTATTGGGCGTAATTTGAACAATAGGGGGGACTTGGAAGTCGAGCTCAAGGTCGAGACCTTGGTGGCGGAAACGCCTATCCAGACTGCGTTATTGGAGGCGTTGGCCGATGCCTACAATGATAAGAACGCGAAAAGAACGGATGCGCACTGGAAACTCGATGTAGAGGACGACCCCAAGGTAGAGACCTATGATGAAGAAGCCAACTCGACCAAGAACCGCATCGGCAAGTTCTTGGGGCGTTTCTTCAACATGGGCGAAAAGAAGGATAAGAAGTAATGATGTAAATATTGTACATAGCATAATAAGATATAGAATAAATAAAGAGGAAATAGCATAAGAGACATAAATAGAAAATAAAGAAAATAGATGAAGTGAGATTTATAGTGAAAAACTCATGAGCGAAAGCGAATGAGGTTTTCAGATCCGTTTTATTCGCTTCATTCGCTTCGCTCATGAAGCTCTAAATCGGGGTAACGGATCGCAATGTCATTATGCGCGGGTATAAATCCTTTGCATACGACTTATATGTGCAACGGAGTAGTGCAAGCAGTAGAGCTGTTACGATCTGCTGAGATAAAGCTTCAGTTGTTCGAATTGTTAGTAAGTCTTGTAGGTGCCAGTTACATTAACAAACACTAGCTTACCTCTCCGCATGACTGATTATAACTTCTTTTATAATGACTAACTACTATTTTTCAGTGACTCCAAGACTTTTCTCGCTAAGGATTTTTCGCAGCCAAAAAGTTCCAGTATTTTGCTAAGTATTATAAAAGCAAGAGAACAGTATGAGTATTTTCTAGGTTTTTTTGACAGAGAACGGTGAGTTGCCGTAGACCAGTAGATGTTGATAATGAAAAGGAGCAGGTACTTATTTGAAAGAATAATCCTTATTTCTGTTAATTTAGATACTGAAATGTGTACCTTGCTACTACTAATGCTTGATTCCGCCTCGCTGCGATAAGGTCGCCTCGTGATTACCCCTCGGTAGCAAAAGCCCTGGCGTTTATAATAGTCGCAATTCTCTCCTACTTTAATCCCGCAAGTAACATTAGTAAATACATACTATAAAACCTAACAAATACGTTTATATATCAAGCGATGCATGGGGCAGGTAACTTATATTTAAGCGGTATGTCAGAAGAAGCAGTAATTACTTATTTTACAAGGATCACTGCTATTATGTGTCTCTTTATATTCGCTAGCGTATAATTGGCCACACGTCCATTTAGCTGGAGGAGATTCCTCATAGCTGGTTCACTTGGCTTGCTACCACGAGTATCCTATTTTTCGGGACTCGCAGTCGTAGGGTTTTGTGGAAATGCTATGGCACATCACATCGGGGTTTTTGAGACAGGTGACAATACCTTAGGAGCTTGTGTAAGTGCTGCTACTGTTCATTTATTGACTTCTTTTGTCAAAGGAGGATTCGAAGCTGTAGACAGAAGAAGAGCCTAGTGCCGAACCGCACGTAGACAAATAAAGATAAATAGACAAAGATGAAGGAATATAGAGACATATAAAGACAAATTTACAGGATACACGGTACAGGAGATATATTAAGACAAATAAAAAGAATAGGGTACAAGAGTACAAGTATAAGATTAGAACAGGTAACAGGTAAGAACAGGTGACAACAGGTGTAAAACAAATATGGACTGATATATACAGATAAGTTCAGGTAACATTTATAGACAAATACAAAAACAGGCCATATATTTATAAGTAGTGTGTATGAGAGTGGATGAGAGTGGATGAGAGTAGTGTGAGTGAGTGTATTTGTAAATTAGTGAGAGAGTAGTGCGTGAGAGCATGTTTTTGTGAGAGTGATCGTGGATTGATACTAGTCAATATTGTTAGGTTGTTAGGTTCAGATGAACCATACATAATGGTGAGAACAACAGTACAAAACCACAATACATTCAACTAGACACATTTACTCTATTCTTCCGAATTAGTCCATATTAGTCTCTGTACGTCTGACAAATAACGGTTAGAAGCGATCGTTTTTCGATCGTTGACCGCGTTTGTTTTCATTCGCGTGAACTGCGCTGCAAGGAGAAGCAACATTGCGTGCCGAAGCTTCCATAGAGTAGAGAGAGTAGGAGAGTAGTGCAGAATGTATTGGTTCATACGGCCGCATCCGTATGCATGCGGAATGTTCATTCCTCGGTCCAGTCCAGACTACAGTAAACTAATACTACAGTATACTTCAGTGTACTGCAGAATATTACTGACTACAGTAGTATAGTTACTATTCTATGTCGTATATTACTGGTATTATTCTTGATTAATCTTTATTCTTGTATATCGCTACATTATTCTTGATTATTCTTGTATACCACTCTTCTATTTTATGTTCTATTTTATGTTCCTCCATTCTCTCTACTTGTCTAGACTCTAGATCATCGCATTGTTTTTCGGGTGTGAGCCCCGTAACGAACTTTTCAGTCGTGTTTGTCCTCGTTAATTGTATACTTTACGTTTTGTGTCTGGACTTACACGGTAGTTACTTTGTTGATGAACAACAAAATTTAAATGGTCCTACTGTTTCGTCTCTTTTATTCCCTACACTCGCTACTCGTCAATACCACACTCGTAACACTTCACTCGTTCAACACCACCATTCGCTAATCATTGATGTACTCATTATGACTTCCAAGAAGCTTCCTCCGCTTCCGGACTCCAATCTACAGGATATAGACCTCAACACGTCCCACATCCAAAGCACCCTGATCATCTCCATTCTGCCTGCTGGGCCCTACAAAGCCGTAGCAAAACAAAAGCCAATGAACAGTCTGAAGATAACTAGTAGTCCAGCAATAGCTAATAGTGTTCCAGTAATGGCTAATAATCTTTCAATTCCGGTAATGGCTAATAGTGTTCCAGTATCTAATAGTCTTTCAATTCCAGCAGTCTCTGGCGAGACTGCTGCTCACACACCAAGTCCACTCAAACACCAAATCCCATCAAGATCCTCTTCCGTCACCAGCTCAAGCAGCTCTGCAAGCACTAAAACCGCCTCGTCTGTCCAATACATGGTTCTGGTCGATAAAACACCCCAGCATATGACCCCGCTGCAGAGATTGATGCTCAGAAAGGCCAGACTCAATACCAGCATCGCCAAGTACAAAATCGAACCTCCCGCCGAAATCAAACACAATAAATTGTCCAGTATCGATAGCGAAGATGAGGAAATCGACGAAGACGAGTACGTTTTCAACGTGCCGATCTCGCAATCGCTTCCATCGTTGAGTCAGCGTGAAAAGTTCACCTTTGGCAATAACGACCGCAACTTTTCCATCTCCACCACGGCCTCTACCAGATCCTCTTCGATCATGAGCCACGGCAGTCTGACCGATGCAGACTCGATCTTCACCAGCTACGACGACATTTCGTCCAGCAAGTTCAACATCGACGACCTCCGTCTTTCCAAAGATGCACATGCTTTAACATTACTCTTCAACCAGAACGAACACATCCAGACCTACGAAGAAAGCAGACAGCGAAAGAAGTTGTTGAACCAGTTCACAAAAGTCAACTTGTCGAGCCCTTCTTTAGTACCGTCGCCTGTTGATTCTCCTCAATCGTCCCCTAACCTAAAGACCCCCACCATAAGATCAGTATCTGCTCCTTCATTAAACACCCAAAACCACCTCAAAATACAGACCAAATCGTATTCTGCTTCGTCATTGTCAGTTGCTTCTCCGCCAGTCTCGGCAGTTCCCCAATCATCTACCTTTTCAAAATACTATTCTTTCACAAGACCCACTTGGCTTCCGCCAAAGTCGATGTACGACAAAAAGAAGCACCAGAGAGAATCGGAAGACATAATCTGCCAGGCCCTTATCAAAGAATCCAAAGAACAGTCGAAGAAATCGTACAACTTGGCCAGAATCCAGAAATTGAAGGTCAAGGATATGGCTAAATGGTACGCATTATTGGATACCTTGGACTATAAAGAGTTCCAGGCCAAGGCCAGTAAAATGGATAGTGCATGGTGGAGAGGAATAGCGCCTGAATTGAGGTCTCAAATATGGTGGAGACATTTCTCGGGCACCAACAAGTTCAATAACAACTTCTGTGATTATCTTTTTGGAAAGGTGAATCAAGATATAATACCCATGATCAATGAAGTCCAAAAGCTATTATTGGAAAGTAACAAGTTAAAAACTTCATTGGAACAATACAAGAAATCCAACGCCAGAGACATGTCTTCGAAGTCTATGTGCAAGAAACTTAGCCTTATGGAAACTGATATGAATGAAAAGATAAAGAGTGCTTTGGGTGCAAAAATCGATAAAAACTTGACCCTTTCTTCAGTAAAAACCCTCTTCGACAAAATCACCCACGATTTGCTCGATATATATCCCGATCTCAACTTTTTCCAGAACTACGAAGTGATCCAGAACTTGACCAAAATCGTCTTGTGTTTGGTGCTCTACCTTTACGAATCGGCTCCTTCGTGCCAGGACGAAAACCTCTTGAGATTCTACTTCCCAGGCTTGAACAACTTGATTGCGGTGTTCTATTATAATTACAAAAATCCCTACAAAGCCTTATTGAGTATTAGTCAGATCTACGATAATCAGGTCTCGAGTCTCTTTTTCAACTACCGAGTCTTGACTTTCAATCAAGATAATACCATTGAGAAAAACATCATTGTCAATTCATTGAACGACTGTTTTATCACCAAGTTCGAGACTACCTTTGAAAAGAACTTGGCGCTGTTATCTACCCATTTCAAAGTGTTTCATGTATCTAGCTTGGACTTCCTTCCACTGTTGGTGCTTGGACTATTATCCAATCTCCTCAACTTCCAAATATCCAATACCATCATTGACATCTACATTTTTGAAAAGGAAGATTTCTTGATCAAATTGATTATTGGATTCTTCAAGAGTATTCAGCATAAATTATATGGAAACAAACAGGAGATCTTGTCTTTCTTAGGAGTCGATAAGTCCTTATCCAACCCAACCAAAGATACATTCAAGTACCTTAACGTTGGTGACGAGCACGAATTTATGGAGTTGTTAAAAAATATCGAGGTATAATTTATTTCTCCCAGATATAGAATAGTAATAGCTAGGTTTTATAGTATTTATTAATCGGGTCTCAAGCATTCCTAGTACCTAAACACCTTACGTCCACTCTTGGTTGGAGAGCTACTTTGTAAGTCAGATATGACAAAGTCAGCAGAGTAACCGAATTATAGAAGTGAGAAAGATATCAGCGAATGTTATAATTATATAAAGTCAAATTCTTCTCAAACGATTAAACATAGTCTATTATTAATAGAGTTATAAAACATGAATAGATTTCATGGAAAGATGAAATAAAAGGTTGGAAGTAGAAAGTTGAATTTCGCAGCAATTTTAGCGAGCTGCGCAAAAAAAATATGTCAAAAAATAGTTTGCAGCCATTTTTGACGTGAGCGCTGGGGTAGTAACAGAGAATAGTAACGAAGTAATGGTAGAATGGTATTGGTAGTTTTTAATTTAGTCGAGCTCTCTAATGAAATTGTTACGTGTTACAGTATGTATTTGTTACTTGCGGGATAAAACTAGGAGAGAGAATTGTGCTACTATAGAATCTCGGGGCTTTTGCAACCGAGCGTGACGCACAAGGTGGCCTATCGCAACGAGGCTGAATCGGATCTCAAGAATTCCTAGTACTGAGCAGTTACAGTAATCTATTAATGTAGATTTCTAGTCGATTCAACTCGCCAAGATTGATATTTACAACGTAATCTATAATGCAGATTCCTAGTTTTTAGTATTTGATGTATTTCGACGGTTTTCGAGTGAATCATAGAGTCGAGTCGAGTTGTGGTTTTAAATACTGTAATCATTGTTAATATTTACAGTTGTAATCTAATGAATAATGTATATCTATGTTTTATCATTGATGTAAATTCCTACGGCACCGAGTGAATTATAATTCTGTTCAACTCGCTACGATTCGAATTGTGGTTATTTATTACTATTAATTTACAGTTGTAATTGTTAGGTTTTATAGTATTTCTTTTTATTAATTTCTATCCTAGCATTCACACGTGTTACGTACCTTTTACTATCATTCTTCCTACAGTTGTGGTGAGGCCATATCTCAGTAACTACTGGACAACCTGTCAGATGAAGTATTCTAATTGACTTTGCAACTGGACTGCCTGTGATTGTCAAACATTAATTTGTTCCTAAGTTGCCTAAAAACCTATTGACCCTCCTCAATTCTTATTTGTGTAGATATTATAAAGTACACTACTTGCTCGTTCAGTTGTACCTCCAGTGTCATTGGTCCTTCCGTTATCTTGACTCAATATTTCTTGTATTTCTTCCAACGTATACTGAATAGGGTAGATCTCTATTGGCTGGGGCACACTTGGCAAACTATTGGGCCCTTCACTCAGGTAAAGCGTTTCCTCATCATCTTGCGCAATTAGGTCCAGTTCTGATGCAAATGAAACAATTGCATACTTCTCGGTTACACAGTTCCAGACATTTTCTTTTACTTCTTCAGTATAATTTTGATTCTTATCGACTCTCATTTCCCACGAAGCGTCGGTGCCTGCGTATAATATTGCCGTTACATTTTACTTCTCGGCACACTCCGCTAACCGTTGCCTCGCCTCGTCATATCTTGTCTGGTTATCCCACCTTTCGACCTGTATCGCACTAACATTAATAACTAATAATAACCCAATGTAAATAAGCATAGGTACCAATGATACTTTCCTCATACTGCTAGGTTTACTTTCACTATAGTCCGAGCAACAGAAACACCCGTCGCCTCGTTTAAGTTATATTGCTTCACTATTTAAATTGTTATAAGACTTAATTTAGTGTCTAATATGTCACTGATAATTTTCCCTCCACCGTACTCTTTTATCAGAAAACTGTTAAAATATATACTATAAATATAAAACAGTTTTAATTTTATAGTATTATTTCGATAGTGATACTAAAGTCACTTGCTGGATTAAACTAGGAGAGAGAATTGATTAAACTAGGAGGGAGAATTGCGACTATTTATAGAATCTCGGGGCTTTTGGCATCGAAATGACTCACGAGGTGGCTTTATCGCATTGGGGCGGAATCAAGCATTCCTAGTACCGATAAACACCTTTCATATTCAAGTATATTTTACTCGATCAAGTATATCTCCGTAGGTATATTTTATCAAGTATATTTTATCAAGTAATTAAGCACGATGCTATTCTTAATAGCAATACCTTTTACTATTATCTACTCTTGAGTTTCTGGTTCATTTCTGGTTTTTTCTGATTTTTTTCTGTTTTTCTGGTTATATTTATTGAATTGGATTGTAAATAGATCTAATAATACAATTAATATACAAGCTTACTTTTTGGCAGCATTGAGGACATCAAGAAGCTCTGCGCCGTCTTCCGGAGTCTTGACTTTCAAGACAAACGTTTCAAGCTTTTTGTCGGCAGGGTTCACGGTGGGAACTCTGACCATGGAGCCGTTCCCGATGGTGTCGTACTTGAAATTGCTGGAAACAGCGGTGTTGAGCAACACTCTCAAGCCACCGTCTGCTCTGATCAATATTCTGGACTTTTCGGTATCTTTATTTTTCAAGACTTTCAAGTCTCCCAAGCCTTTATTGGCATAAGGCTGGTCTTTATTTTCGGGGTTAAAGAGCATTAATTTGGTTCTTTTGCCATATAAGACCTCTTCGTCTTCTTCTCCAGTACTGGGAGATTCGATTTTGTCGGCATTCAACTTGACTACAGGCTCAAAATCTCCCCCGGTTTCCTCTTCAGGTACTTTATCTTCCTCTTCTTTATCATTTTTAGTAGAGTTGGTTGGCGCAGTATTAGAAGCACCAAAAGCGTTGGATCCAAACGAAAATGGTTTAGGAGCGTCAGTTGAACCGAATGAAATAGTACCTTCTTTCTTTTCTCCAAAAGAAAATGGTTTGGCGTCTTCTTTCTTTTCTCCAAAAGAAAATGGTTTTGGAGCATCTTCCTTTTTGTCATTACTTCCAAAAGAAAATGGCTTTGGAGTATCTTTATCGTTACCTTTAAAGTTGAAAGAGAATGGATTAGGGGCGTCAGGGTTAGGAGCAGACTTGGCGAGGTTGAAACTGAAAGCTGGTTTTTCTTTACCTTCAACTTTTTGAGTCTCCTCTTTATTATTTGTATCATTTTTGGTTCCGAAAGAAAAGGCTGGTTTGGTTTTTTCAGTAGATGCTCCAAAATTAAATAATGGTTTAGAAGTGTCATTTCCACTGGTGGTGCCAAAATTTACAGAAGGTTTTTCAGTGGAGCCAAAAGAAAATTTGGGCTTTTCGGTAGAGCCAAAGTTTACTGCTGGTTTATCAGTGGAATTTCCGAAACTAATTGCTGGTTTTTCAGTAGATCCGAAACTCACTGATGGTTTTTCAGTAGATCCGAAACTCACTGTTGGTTTTTCAGTGCCAATGTTTACAGCAGGCTTTTCTGAATTTTCTGATTTTTCAGTGGTTGCACTGAAACTGAAAGCTGGTTTTTCTGTATTTTCGGTGGTAGTGGTAGAAGTAGCACCAAAATTGAATGTTGGTTTGGAACTATCTTTGGCTGTAGTGGTGGATGCAAATGAAGTGCTGTTACCAAAACTAAATGGTTTAGAATCAGTGGTGTTAGTGGTACCAAAAGAGAAAGGTTTGGATGTTTCTTTTGATTCCTTCTTTTCTTCCTTCTTCTCTTCTTCTTTGTTAGTGGCTCCAAAAGTAAAAGGAGTGGTTTTTGGCTCCGCACTTAACTTAAATACACTGTCTTTTATAGGCTTGTTGAAGTTGAAAGTAGGGCCTTTGATTTCCACCTCCGACTCTGAATCAGAGTCGTCTTTCTTCTTTTCTGGTTTGGGGCCAAAGCTGAATGGCGAGTTTTTGACGGTTGGTTTGGAGTTTAAGGTGAATTTGGGGCCTTCTACTTTGATATCATCTTCGGACTCAGACTCGGAGTCAGACGCAGGTTTGGATCTTTTGGCAGACTTAGCAGGTGCTGAGGTTGGTTCTGAGGCTCTTGGTGCTGCTGGTGTTGGTACTGGTACTGGTGCTGCTGGAGTTGGTGCTGGTGCTGGAGGAATACTAAATGAAGGTTTAGCTTCTGCTGGTTTGGGCTGGAAGGAGAACGGTTTGGAAGGGATCGATGGGACTTTTGGTATTTCTACAGAGCCAGAGGTGGTGCCTTGGATGCTGGCATAGTACTCAATGTATTTCTTGGCTGCTGCCGTGAAATCACACACGGCATTGGGCTTGTTGGCTTCGACCAATTTGGCAATGAACTTTTCATTCAACGCCCGGATTTTGTTATTTTTGTCATCAGAATTTGGTGTTTGTGCTGGTGCTGGTGCTGCTACTGGCTTCAAACCCTTGAATCCATTCAGTATTCCCTTGAACGGGTTCGATCCATTGCCTAGTCCCCCCTTGGGTGTGAGAATCTTTCTTTTGGCCATCACCTGGGCAGACGCAATCACCGGTTCGTTTCTTTCGGTGGTATCATCTTGTTCCTCGGGAAAGTCACTGGTGATTTGGGTATCTGCGATTCTCTTGGCCATTGCACTGTTTGGATCTTACTTACTGGCCATTCCACATCGGTTTGCTGTGAGTTATCAAGAGTGTGTCGTCACGTGGACGGCAAAGGGCTCCAGCCCTCGAAACGTGCTTCCATGAATTTTGCACGTTTTGAAACAGGGTCACTAAAGTCACGTGAAAGGTGTTTAAGTGCGAATTGCTGCCAAAATGGCCGTGAGGCCATAGTTAAGCGTTTGTTCACGTGAGACGCCTCCTGCACATCGTCCACCGCCAATTCCACGCTCCTCTAGCCTAGGAAAATTTTTATAAGTGAAATCCATCTTTCCAGTCTTTTCCCCATTAGCATCTACAGACAAGTATGTGAACATAGACTAGACAATAGAATATGGCATGAAGACCAAGAACAGACATAGAACAGACGTATTGAACAAGAGATAATAGAAGACTAGGAGGATACGGGGAATAGAATGTTGAGCAATGAGTGAAAATTTGAGATTTGAAAGAAGTTCGGTAGATATTTGGAAAATATTGAATCATCAAATTCTGAAAGTGATTAAGTGTTAAGTGTTCAAATAGATCGTGTTCAGTGTTTGTTCTTTGCCATATTATCGATACAACTAATACTAACTATCTAGAATGGCCCCAAAGATCCAACAAACTAAGGCTGCTAAGGCTGCTGCCGCTTTAGCCGGTGGTAAGAAAGGTAAGAAGAAGTGGAATAAGGGTAAGGTTAAGGACAAGGCCCAACATCTTGTCACCTTGGACCAAGACAAATACGACAGAATCTTGAAGGACGTCCCAGGTTACAAGTTTGTTTCCGTTTCCGTATTGGTTGACAGACTCAAGATCGGTGGTTCTTTAGCCAGAGTCGCCTTGAGACAATTGGAAGATGACGGAATCATCACCCCAGTCTTGAAACACTCCAAGCAAGCCATCTACACCAAGGCTGCTTAAACATGAATTCTAGTCATAATACAAATTGTTTATAAGAATTTAATGTATCATTAAAAGATTAAGATCAGTAGAAGAAAACAAGTAGAAAGAAAAACAATTAAACAGAGTAGAAAGTAGAAAAGAAAATGATCAAGTAAAGTAGAAACAAGAAGAAAAGGGTTAGTGCGAGTACAGTATCTGCGAATAAAAAGTATCTGCGAGTAAAAAGTATCTGCGAGTACAAGTATTTGGGAGTAAAAAGTATCAGTGCGAGTATGAAATATCAATGCAGTAGAAAAGTATTAGCGCGAGCATAGCTTGTGCGAGGGTAGAGCACCAATGAGGGTAACGAACTTTGCGAACTTGCAACAAACTTGCATCACAACAAAGTAAATTTTATTCGCACGCGCTATACGAATAATACCAGAATATTTGTGAACGCGAAATTTACTTACACAACTAGGAGGGTGTGCAATTGGTCGGGAACAGGTAAAGAGATTCAATGATCAGATCAATAGTGAATCGATCAATAGTGAATCAATCAGTGGTGAAAGGATCGTTGACTTCACATAGTCTTTTACCAAGGTATGTTGCTAGATCAAGTCCCTCTTTGGTGTCTTTTCGCTCGTTTATAGATTTACCGTTTGGCAAAGAACAGACCAATCACCACAAGGTCAGCAAGGTTATCCACCAGTGTACCCAAAAACAGATCTTTGATGTTGTTTCCAGTGTAGAGCTCTACAAGGACTTTGTTCCGTTTGTGGAGGAGTCGTATATCAAAGACACCAAGGGCCAGACGTCGATAGCTGGGTTGAAGGTGGGATGGAAACAGTTTGACGAGACGTTTGAGTGCAGGGTGACCTCTGTTCCGTACGAGTCTGTGGTGGCCGAGAGCATCACCATGTCTCTCTTTAGCGAGTTGCACACGGAGTGGAGATTCAAGCCCAAGAAGTCGTTGCACGGCGAGAGTGTGACTGTGGACTTGACGTTGAAGTACCGGTTCAAGAACCCTCTTTATAACACTGTAAGCTCGATGTTTTCTGACCAGGTGACGTCTATTATGATCAAGGCATTTGAGAGCAGAGTGAAGGGACTTATATATGAAAAGAACACTGATAAGCACAAACTATAAAGAACAAAGTCAAACACTGTCAAAAAGACCAAGTCATAAAAATAGAAAAACTATACAGAACTGAATCGAAAACTGACTGGATAAGATCTTGTCAAAGTCATTAAGGTCCCAGTCATAAAATAGACAAAACTTCACAGAATAGACAAAACTTTATAGAAGACCACTCATAGAATGGTAGAATGGCTAAACGAAAAGACACATCTTCATACCTGACGAATAGTCTATTCTTTTCGCTTTTCTGTCTCCTGTAAATAGAACTTCTTATCTACATTACTATACTTGGAGTAAGTGAAAAGGAGTTTGATTAAAGAAGGGAAGAAAAAGAGTGGTAATGAAGAGAGTGGCTAGAGTCGTGTAAGCAGTAGATAAGTTTACCTTTTACAGTCAAGTCCTGCTTACGTCTAAAGGGTCTATGAGTGTAATGGTAGAGGAATAATTTCGCGGCAGTTCGCGGTAGTTCGCGACTACTGGCGACAGCTCGCGGCAGCACGCAGCAGCACGGCGGTGACTCTCCGGGAGGTGTCGGCCAGGTACTTTACCAAGCACCAACCCCGTGGATGCCAAACCTTAAAGTCAATACTAACAGTCATCAAGTTACTAATCCACGTACCTCTTGTTATTTCCTGTGTATTTTGTTTTCTTCTGTTATCTTCTCTACGGATCACTGCTCCCCACACTCTCCATACTAGCATTTGTTTTGTCCCTAATATTTTTTCACTGTATTCTCACTATTATTTTGTCGCTATTTATTTTCTCGCCCGCACTCTCGCTAAGCTTTTGTAAACTGAAGCAAGACTACAAGGGCCCAGTATTCATCAGTCAGTCGTATTCACAGGTCAGTCGAATATGGCTGAACGCAATGAAGCAGACGCGGCAGATCCTGACCATGGCATCCGGCCCAAGCATATCCAGCTTCCGGCATCGCCCAACCATATGCAGACGCCCAAGTCTCATCAAAGAAACGATTCGTCGTACTCCCGAAACTACTCGGTTTTGGACATTTATGGGACAGAATCTCCCATGGAAGAAGACGTGCCGCTGCCCAGAGCAGGCCACTTGTCACGAGTTTCCAGTAAAGATGCCATCACCATCCCACTGCCCCATTCGGAAGACTTGGATGCTAGCATAAGACATGAATTGGACAAGTTGGATTTCCATCCCGAAACTTCTAACTCTCTACTTCGAGAGAGCGTGCTGGTGACCAGTCCTATCAGCACCAATGGTTTTGGATTGACCAAGAGAAAAAGTTTCATACAGCCCATAAATCCCAAAAACATCGACGCTTTACTAGAGTCCGACTACGATCGCTACGGGTTCAAGAAGGCGTCCAATCATCACAATATATCCAAACAAGAATATAACGACTGGTTCCAAGACTACTCGCAGTACTCGCTCCGGCGAAAAAAGAAGTGGAAGTTGCTTATGAAAGCCAACGGGTTGAGTGTGGACGACTCGTCCGTTCCGTCGCGATTCCCGCCGAAATCTGATAAAGTCAAGAAGATGATTCGGCGAGGCATCCCTGCAGAATGGAGAGGTGCTGCGTGGTTTTTTTATGCTGGGGGCAACGAAAAACTCAACAAGCATATTGGGGTATACGAACAAATTACCCGCGACACTGAAAATGTGCAGAACAAAGATACAGAGGTGATTGAGCGAGACCTCAACCGGACGTTTCCCGATAATTTTTACTTCAACGATTTCACCGCGGCCAACTCATCAGGTGCCACTTTGGCAACCAACTCACAAGACTCGCGGCAGAACGAAACGCCCATGATTACGTCATTGAGAAGAGTCTTGATTGCATTTGCACATTACCAGCCCCAGATCGGATACTGCCAGTCGCTCAACTTCTTGGCTGGTCTCTTGCTATTATTCATGGAAGAAGAAAAGGCTTTTTGGATGTTGGTGATATTGACGGAACGCATAATTCCCAAGGTGCATTCAGCTAATTTGGAGGGAGTCCATACAGACCAGGGAGTCTTGATGCTCTGTATCAAAGAGTACGTGCCACAGCTCTGGAACATTTTGGGCAAAACGTTTGAGGGAGAAATGCTTTCGGAAGACAAAATCTTGACCAGACTTCCTCCAGTCACGCTAGTCACATCTTCGTGGTTCATGTCTGTATTTGTAGGAATATTGCCAATTGAGACGGTGTTGAGAGTATGGGACATTTTGTGGTACGAAGGATCCAAAACCATCTTCAGAATATCTCTCACCATATGCAAAATGTGTCTTGATAACCCCGACTTTCGGTCCAGCTCGAGCAACGGCGGGTCAGAAATCGACCAGATCGAGTTGTTTCAGTTCATGCAGAATTTCCCCAAAATAATACTTGATCCTAACTTTCTAATCGACAACTGTTTCAAGAAAATAGGAGGGTACGGGTTTGGGTCGTTGCCGCAAGACGAGATCAATAATTGTCGAGAGTTTGTGTCGAAACAAAGAGCAAAATTGAACAACAAAAAGGCGTCGTTGGCCACGGAATTGACTGATGAGGAAAGAAAAACATTAATATCGAGCTCTGGAAGTTCTTTTAATGACGACAGCACAAACTTCCACGATGTGTACGGGTTCCATCGTTCGATCATGAGCGGAGTAGTATGGAACAAGAACATGAGCAACAAGATGAAAAAGAAATTTTCCAAGAAGGTAAAATAATAGACCATACCACTTGGTAGGAGTGGTATGTAAATAATTATCCATACCATCTCCCTAGGCGTGGTATGTTACATAATTATTATTCATAATATATCTTACACCATCATTAACGTATTCAAGTAATGTATCTTACGTCTAACTATATAATACTGGTACTCTCAGCTACTAAATCGAAGCCCTAACATATCCAGCATTTACCCAATATAATATTATACTCTCAAGTGCAAGTCTCTATAAATGGCATCCTCATAGTACAACTTGTCTTCAAATTTATTTGAACATATTTATACGGTGTGTTGCATATTAACTTTGTTTTATTAAAAATGACTCTAGTATATATCTCTATAAATGGCATCTCCTGTAAGTACAGCTTCTTTTATCTGCTTCACATCATGGACTCTGACACAATCGACGTTTTGTTCGACACATGCCATGACGGCCGAAGCAGAGCTTATTACTCTGTTCAGAGCCACTGGTTCGTTGGTCAAAGTGCCCAAAAACTTCTTTCTGGAAGAGCCAACTAATGTAGGCAACCCGTTGAAGCTCAAGTAGGTATCGTTTATCAGAAGAGAATAGTGCTTGAAACTGGCTGCGTGCTTCAATATACTGAGGTTTTGCGGTAATGTTTTGGCAAAACCAACGCCTGGATCTACAATTAGTTGCCATTTTCTCACGCCTTTGGCAAATGCTTTCAACATCTGAAGACTGAGTTCACGCGAAATGCCGTTGATAAGATTGGCACTGTCTTGGTGGGTATCAAGCTGGTAAGAGCCAGTTTTTGGGTCCACCATGTACTCAACGATATCTTCATTAGTATTAGATTCGTAGTTAGTGAGGCTGTTCATGGTGGTGGGAGTGCCTCTGCTGTGGTTCATAATGTAAGGACACCCGTACTTGGCCACGATATCAAACATATGGGGGTCGAAACGGCCCATGGAAATGTCATTGATGATATCGGCGCCTGCGTCCAAGCACTGCTGGGCTACTGTGGAGCGATAAGTATCTACAGAAATCACACAGTTGGCCAACTTAGGGTTGGTTGAGGCCCTAATTGCTTTGATTACAGGAATGATGCGGGCAAGTTCGTCTTCCTCGGAAGGTTCGGTGCTGCCTGGACGGGTAGAAACTCCTCCAATATCCAAAATATCAGCCCCGTCTTCAAGTAGTTGTAATGCTTTGTCAACTACATCGTTGGTGGATGAATGCATACCTCCATCGCTAAACGAATCAGGCGTAACGTTCAATATTCCCATAATAAGGGTGGGTTTGGTATGATTAAGATGGTCAAATACCAATGCGTTGGAACGAGTAGGGGTGATCTGGTACAAACGGTTGGATTCTTGGAGGGTATCATCGACTTCGCTGGCTAATAACTGCGCCAAGTGATTGTGAATAGGCTCAGCACTTACAGGGTGTATAAAGTCAGGCGGAATAAGTTCACATAATGGCTGCAACACGAACGTACGTTCCAACATAGAGATATGCGGCACATTGAGATCGGCACTGGTGACTACGTCATTATCATATAGAAGAATATCCAAATCAAGAGTCCTGGGCCCGTTCTGAAAGTGTTTGACTCTGCTAAAATGGGAGTACTCGATCTCTTTAAGGATTGCAAGTAATTCATGGGAGCTTTTATTGGCGAACCCAATTTTGATTGCTCCGTTGTAGAAGTCTGTTTGTGACTTGTAGTACATTGGTTTGGAGCGATACATTGAAGATGTGGCCAATACTTTGATGCCGTATGTTTCCAATACGTTCAATGCCTTGGAGATATTTCCAACGGCATCGCCTTCGTTGCACCCAAAAGCCACATATGCTACGTGGTCGGCATTTTCAGTAACATCTTCAGCCTGTGAAACTTGTGGAAGGTTGAATGTTCCTTCCGCAAGGTTCTCTTTATTCCACACAATAGGCTCCATTCCAGCAAACGACTCTTTAGTTAACTCAGTGCTTACACCAACACCTTCGGTAAAACTTATAGCATTTGGCTTGGTGACCTTGACTTGGATCAAATGGATACCGTCAGGATGGTCTTGGAACACCAAATGGCCTACATTCATCACCAAGGCTTCGACCGTCTTGAAGTTGGACCCTTCTACATATGCCACTACAGTATCAATAACGTCATGAATAGGCACTTCTGCATCTCTTTCCACCTTCAACGACAAGTCGATATCGACTATTTGACGCTGGAGACGCTCAAACGTAAACACCCCAATAATAGTAAGTAGCTTGAGGCCCAGCACGTTGATCTGATCGTAGCCAGTGCTCGGATGGTCCAATGTGGTTCTGTCAAGCACAACTTCGACGTGATCGGCTCTGATCTCCGATTTGGTGCTTTTTACGGCAATACTAGCACTTGTTCCCCCGCCTTTGGCACGATCAAGCACCACGTCGCTGACTCCACGGGCAATATTGGCCAACGACTTGAAGTTTCTGTGCTGGTTTTTCTTCATGTATTCGTCGATATTTCTGGAGATCACTGCGTAGTTGAGCGAATACTGCAAGTCGTCAGTCTCTGACGCCTTTTGGAAGTCTGTGTCGAGAGCCACCGAGATCTTGACGGGCTGCGGAGTGGGCCGATTCCACGCATCTTTGCCTGTTATAGCCACAGCTGCCACTTCTTTAATAAAGACAGTGTCTTTAAGAGTACGCAGCGTCGAGTGTAGACGCCTAATGAGGCAGCGACTGACCACACCAGAAAGCATTGGCAATGGATGTTGTAGGCGAGATTGATGAGTCGCAGATCGGTCGCAAAAAATCGAGATAAATCTTATCGCACAAAAGTGGAAAAAAGCCAGGTTATTTACTCAAGACAACACTCGGAGCGTGGAAACTACAAAGGTACACATATCTAGATACATTTATATTATAACTATATGGTCTATATTAATTCTAGATATACATATTGAATAATGATATATACTATACTGATATATATATAATTTGGTGCTAGAAGGGTGCTATTAATGAGCTTAGCTGACTGCTAAATAGTAGTATTTACGATGTATTTGTAACGGCCAACTCAATCGACTAAACCATTAGCCGAACTCAGTCAACTTTTTTGAGGAGTGCTGGTATGAGTCAAAGGATATTTGCTGTTGCCATCTGGAACTAGGCTCAAATTGATATCACTTCATACTATTGATTTGAACAATTTTCCAAAAAAGTTGTATACTTCTACAAATATTGATAATCAAGTTAACATTTGAGTTTAAGGTACAGATTAATAATATATTAATGATGCGTAAATATTTAGAGATTCTAGGCATCAAAAGACGATGAGCGAGTGCTCTGTATATTATGATCGCGCGGTTCAAACCACTCCAATGTCACCAAATACAATTCAGATGATGCGCACTAGACCGGTTGCAAAATAATGCGACGGCTTTATGTTGTAAATATGCGAACTCATGAATACTTGACAAGAGGCAAACCCGAAGTAATATGACTCGATGCTTACTAAGCTTATCAATGGCTATGACTATACCTTCTGTTGCTTTCTATGCTTTAATCTCCTTTTCCTCATTATCTTTCCCTACACACTTTACTACCTTTTCATGCTTTTATTTCAGTCGTACTCTATCAAAAACCATTCACTAAACTATCCAACACATTCACCGTCCGTTTGGGTTCTTGCTCCCGTTCTGGTTCCCCGCACTCTGACTCCTCACCAATGTCTATATCGTCCACCACCTCTACAGAATCACCAACAATTGTGCCGTATTCCGCACTTTCATGTATAATTCTTTGTGCCTCTTCAAACCCACAATCGAGGTCTTCCATGGCAAACCGTATAAGTATTTCGTTGGCCAATACATAGGTGGAAAACGCAGATGTGGTCCAGTACGATACGGTCCTATTTTTCTTGGCCGCTTGCCTCAAATCCTTCTGGCATCGCGTGTTAATCATATTGCCTATAATCAGCTGCCGCTTGAACCCGTAGTAGCCCCCGTAATATTGCTCCCAGTTGATCTCCCACTTCTCGTTGGACGACATGGTCTCGTGGCTTGACGCCTGCTGCTGCTGCTTGGCCATTTTGTAGTACTGCGACACATCCTCCTTGCCCTTGAGAATCTTGCTGATCACCGCGAGGTGCTTTTCGCAGCGCGCCAAAAGAGCTTTTTTCGACACTATGGGTTCGGGGAAATGGTGGTTCTTGTACTTTTCCTTGATGGCATCGATTTTGGAGCTCTTGTGTGTTTTCAATGCCTGGAGAACATTGCCGTCGCTCATCTTTATGGCTATCCCGTCGTCGTAATCATTGGCAGGAGTTCGTTCTCTGCTGCTCAGCGAGCCTGTTTCTGCGCGCGACTCTTCAATTGCTGGCGGTGTCGGTATATACGCTTCTTTTTTCGCGGGGGTCTCTATTTTTATGAGATCGTCTTCAAACTCATCTCGCTTTGCACTCTTTGAAGGGAACACTTCATATTGGTCCTCTACAGGGTCTTCTTCTGTTTTGATACTATTGTCAATCTTGGGCTTAGTGGTGTTGTGAACATAAAATCCTTTGATCTTGGGTTTCTTCTTGCGAGGCATTGATGCTGGCATCTCCTTAATATCCTTTTCATCTTCTTTATCATCATTGAGCTTGGTCTTCACCCCGCTCTTAAGACTGCCATACTCTTTATCCGTTAGGCCCACCATTGTATCCTGACTATATTCGCCTGCTGTGTATAACTGTATGGTAAGTACAATTGCAACTGTAGAAGGAAGCTTTCATAAACCAGTTCGAGAATCTCTGGCACACCAGCTTCTCTTGGTGCTCCACCATTTAATCTCCCTTCGACTAACAAGTTTCGTCACGTGACACTAATTGCCTATGATTCAGCCGTATATCACTATGGTATCTATTTAATAATGGAGAGTATGAAAGGTTCTGTTGGTGTTGCACAAGATATTTCAAATAATCAATATATAGAAATTATATAATACAAAATTTTAAATAATAGAATTTTAATCATTTACCTGCTTTAGTTTTACTACAGATTTTACTTAATTATCACATTTATTAACTACTATACACTATTGAGGACCGTTTTGGTTCTGGAACAAGTTGGCCAATTGGGCACTCAAGTTAGGTGGGGTTCCGTTTCCATTGGGAGGACCAAAGTTATTCTGAGGAGGGAACTGTGGCAACGATGGAGGCGGATTGTTTAAATTAGAGTTCGAGTTCGAGTTGGCAAATAAGCCCGATAATGGGTTGATTGCCGACTGAGTGAAGGTGTTGAAGTCGGGCTGACTTCCGTGCGACATGCTGGCGGTGGTGTTCTGTTGGGGTATCAAAGTGGTCTTGACGTAGTCCTCGTCTGGCTCACCGGGCTTGTTTGACTTTGGACCGTTTCTGGCCGAATTGGTGGGCATTTTCTTGGACATGGCCTTGGATGAAATCCCGGCTCCGATCTCGATATCGGGCTCATCAATGACCATACCACTGGCCAAAGGCTGACCACCAGTTCCTCCCCATTGCGCATTGACCACCCACGTTTTATCGGCGTCAGTCAATCTTTGGATAGGAATAATGGAGATTCCGTGCTGGTAATTGCAACAGTCTCTTGGTCCGAACCCAACTCCCCAACGTGTTCTCAAAGGCAACGAATTGTCTTTGTTGAACGAAGTGATGACTTGTTCGGCTTCTCTTCTGGAGTAAACCTTGATGAACGCATGCTTTCTCTCGCTGTTCAAGATAACCGATTGAACTTCGGCGTATGGTCTCAAAACAGCCGACAAGGCTTGCTGGTCCATGTTGCGTGGGACACCACCAATGAATAATGTTCTTGACAACACCTTGAAAGAGCCCTGTGGTAACGTCTGGTCGAAACCAACGTTTCTAGGACGATAGTGGGGATTGCTTTGGATGTTCATTTCTCCACCTAAGTTAGGTGGCTCGAACCCGTTCTGCGGCTGGAACTGGTTCTGCTGCATCATATGTTGCTGAGGCTGCTGGCCAAAGTTCCCGTACCTAGGAGGCGATCTGTCTCTTCTACCAAACGCATTACCATCACGGTTAGGCGATCTTGACCTGTCTCTTCTGGAGTATCCGTTGTATCCGCTGCCTACATCACGTCCACCACGTCTTCCGTCAGAGTAGTCTTGCTTAGGAGGTTGCGGCAAGCTAGAGGGCACACCCGAAGCTCCGGGCCCAGCGCTGGATCCGCCATTGCCGTTGTTCTGCATCTGCTGCAACATATTGAAGATCAACTGCTCGTTCTTACCGCCGTTGTTTTGTTGCGGAGGAGGGAACGGAACAGAGGCAGGAACGGCTGGGGCCTGTTTGTTGCCAGAAAGTGCCGACAACTGCGATAAAATGGTGTTGGCATTGCTGGCAGCAGCAGGCTGAGCAGTCTCGGAGGTGGGGGTAGAGTTCTTGGCCAAAGACGCCAACGCCAGCAAAATGCTGTTGGAATCTTGGCCGTCCTTTGCTTCTGGCTGGGTTGCCACCTGAGCGTTCGATCTAGGTGGAGTACCAGGAGGAGTTAAAGAGGTAAAGTGTTTATCTCTGATTCTTTTAATAATATCCGGGTCAAAAGTCTCTGCTCTTTCCCAGATATCTACTACTTTACTTATTTTAGTGATCTGCGATTGACTAATCTGCAATTCTAAGGCGTCGTCGATCAACGATTCGATGATCTCACTGATCTTGTAGACTGCGGCACCGAAGGTGCCTTCAGGGGCCAGAGAATCAAGGGGTTCATTACGTTGTTTAGCTTCTGTGACGTATCCTCTTACAATAGAATCTACCACATACACCGCACCCAACTTATGAGATGACGGAACAGCCTTACAGTTGGCGTACAAAATGGTTATTATTTTAGACTCTTGCTCGACGTTTTTGATTGCAAGTTCGGTCAATTTTTTAATACGAGATCCAGAAACTCCTGGTGCTTTCAAGGTAGGGAGTTCCTTGAGTATACTTTCAAATTCTTCGACTGACATGATAATGAATTTATGGCTTTACTGTTAGTTTGGAAATGGTTTTGTTGAGGTTTTCTGCTATTTTGATCCTGTTGGTGATTAATATGAATTTTACAAAATCCTTACTTCTCCTACTGGTGAACTAGCTAATCCACAAATTACTAAGAATAGATATATAATGGTTTTAGAACTAAAAGCAATCTTTCAACTACTGATTTACTCTAGTTTTCTGCTACTGACGACTACTCTTTGTTGCTTAGTTGCGTCTAGGGAGCTATATTTCTTCCTCTGCTTCCACTTACGAATCAGTAATGACTTTCAAAAATGTATATTTGCCTACGCTTTTTTCGGTGGGAATTGGGTCACCTTTTATAGGAAAAATGCGGTCAGTTACCCGGCAGGGTGCGACCGGCCCAGAATTTACCCGGCGTGCTCACGGTTACAGTGGGAGTGAAAATTTCCAAAGAGACTGAAAAAACTGGTGTTCCATCGTGCATTCTGGATCATAAGAGGACGCAGCAGCCATGGCGAGTAGAATATTGGCTCGAGCATACTCGACGCAAGCGTCAAGCCCTATAATTTCCTCGACATTAATTTTGTCGAGAAACCCCATTGTCACGGCCGACTTGCCCAAGTTCGAGTCACAATACTACAAATACCAAAATGAGTTATGGAGAAGATTGATGTGGACCTTCCCCAAATGGTTCTACTTCAGAGAAGGTACATTGGCCGAACAAAGATTCCGTCAGCTCAACAAGGACCCAGTAGCCGACAACCCCAACATCGAATTCCCCAGAGGAAGACCCCAGATTAGACATAAGAGAGACAGAAGATTCAAGCAGGAGCTCAGGTTACCCAAGACATATAAGGAAGCCGAGGAGTTGGAGACAGAAGGGAAAAAAGAGGGCATCACCGAAGACGACTTGGCGCGTAAAATCGTGCCCAACTCACGTATAACCCAAGCAGACAAAGAAAACAACTTGGCCAGCTTGGAAAGAAAGTTATCGAGGACGCTCTATTTGGTGACCAAGAACGCCAATGGCGAGTGGAAGTTGCCCAACTTCACCGAGGAGTCAGGCAAAGTGACCGCATTGCACACCTTAGCGGAACAGGGATTGTACAAAATCGGCGGAGAACGCATCAACTACTTCAACGTCTCCAACACGCCGTGCCACGTCCACAACAACACTACCGAGAACAAGAAGGAATACTTCATCAAGTCGCACATTTTATCGGGGGAGGTTGTGTCGCGTGACCGCGAATTTTTATGGTTGACCAAAGAGGAGTTGGCCACGCATTTGGACAAGGAGTACTACGACGAGATCGAGCACTTGTTCAGCCAAGTATAGCATGTAAATAGTATATATACATATAACACTACAAATCTTTTTTGCCCTTAATGGCTTTTTCGGCGGCCCAAACCGATCTATCAAACACCGTGCCCACCATCAATACGCCGGCCACCGAGCTGATGACGCCTAGCACGAACCCGGACCAGGTTTTGGCGTACTGCTCGCGGTTGATGATCTTGAGCGGCGAGATATCGAAGTTGAGGCCCACTCCAGGTACACCTCCGCGCGCGTGGATGGTGTGCTCGTGGTCTTCGTCCTTGCCGCCCTGCAACGGTCTGTTGTGGGTGATCACCGAGAACTGGTTGGTGTTGAGCGGCTCGCGGCGGTCGAGGTACTCGAAGCGAGTGGCCACCACCTTGAGGTAGTAGTTGGTCACGTGCTGCTTCTGGGGCACCCTGGCGATAAAGCCGTCCAACGGATGGGTCAGTTCTACGAGGTCGCTGGAGACCGAGTCGGAGTCTCTGCCGAACGACAAGTGGTGGATGGTGTGGTCGAAGTTGAACTTGTCTTCGTACTTGTTGAAAAGCGACAAGTCGTGGACGTGTCTTCCTCCGCTGGTAAAAGACGCACCGGGCGCGAAATCTAAAGTGCCTGAGATGCGGTTGATCTGGGTGGTGCCCTTGACTCTGCATCCTTCGTTGTTGTTGATTCTTTCGTTTAGTTTCTTGACGTAGCCCTCTCTTTCACACTGCTCGATGTTCTCACCATCGAAAAATCCCCAGAGCTTTTCGGCGTACGCCAACTTCACCGTCTCACAGTTGTTGCAACAGTACTGGTTGTTGTCCTGAGGCAAGGCCCCGTAGCACGAGCCACACTCTTGGCCCTCGACTGGTGCGGCCATCTGCTGTAAAGACTTGCCATTATTCAACGCATACTCGTCAATTAAGATTTCGTGGCCAGGCTGGCCAGAAGGCGTCTTGGTGATACGGTACTTTTGGAACCCCAGGCTCAAGATATCCAACTGGACATCGCCACTTTCGTCCAACAAATCGAGCGAAAGAATGTCGCACGGGATATTTGGGAACGAGATGTCGATGTTGATGTCCATTTTTTTGTTGATATCTCTGTCCACCACCAACTCAGGGCGGTTGATCACTCTGGTGTAGTCAGTATACTCGTTCCGAACCAACACCAACACAATCAACACACACACAAGAGTGATGATTCCGCCCGAGGCCGTTTTGACTCTTGCATCCTCGACCGTCTTGGCAAACGCATCCAACGAGGTCAATTTGGGTCTGGAGCTCATGGTGCTTAGGGTGTCGTGGCTTTAATGAGATTTGGAATTTGAGATTTGGTGTGAAAAATCGCATTTTGCGCGCTCGCAAAGATTATTTGGCCAGCCTCACCAGATACGAAGATCTCCATACAACAGCCATCATGTCTTCAAAAGGGAACAAGTTTTTCAAGAACTTCACTTCGGTATTGGTCAAGGACAAGCCGTTGGCGGGCCACACGTCGTCGTCTACTGAAGTTATACTGGTGGCCATAAATGGTACAGGCACAAGGTTGGTGGCATCGCGCACAGACAAGTCGCTCAGAATATGGAAGTGCGTGATGGACCGAGTGGTGGACCCAATTGTGATTGAGGATGCTCATACGCGGTCAGTGGAGCGCATCAGCTGGAATCCCAAGACAGAAAATCTGTTCGCGACCGTGGGCCGCGACGAATACATCAAGATATGGAAGGGTACTACTGGGAAGTTGGAGCACCGAATTAAGGTAGAAAAAGCGTTGGGCCAGACTGAGCCCACCAGCTTAAAGGTGGTGAGCTACTCGACGGACGGCGAAACTATTTTGGCGGTGGACCGCGATTCCACGGTGCTTCTCTACGGCGCGGACCACACCAAGATCGCCGAGTTCCAGTTGGAGGGCCATATCTACGATGTACAATGGTTTAATCACACCCACAATTACTTTCTAGTCACTCTTGGCGACGGAAAAGTGCCGGTGTATAGAGTAGATGGCGCTAGCGCGGAGGGTGTCAAGAGTGCGCATATAGAGAAGCTCGCGCTGCTAGAGGGACACCGCTCGGCCGTGACCACCGCCAGCGTGGACCCACGAGGCACGTACTTGGCCCTAGGCTCCAACGAAGGCACCATCTCGCTCTGGAATACCGCCAGTATGCTAAACTACAGGGTGATCGGCGGCGTAGACGAAGCGATTGCGTGCGTGGGAGCCAGTCGAGACGGGGCGTACATTGCGGCCTCGTATGATCGCGGCTCCAACATTCGGTTGTTCGAAGTGGAGTCGGGCGAAGAGGTATACGAGGTGCAAAACAGCGTTTCGGGCCAGCTGACGTTTGCTTCGGTGGTGTGGTTTCCTAACAAAACAGCGTTTGTCCACACCAGCGACCATGGCACCACGCTCACGGTAGCCAAAAAGCCCGAGCGCACATGATGAGATCCGTATTTGTAATCTTGCCCACTTTTTTCAGCCTCGCTGAGCGTCCTGTACTGTCGATTTTAGTCCCTAAGCGGAGAACTGTAGCGGCCACAAAGCCACAACAACAATAGTACCAGTTTCGTCATGTCTTATTTGTAAGGGGAACCCACCCATCTGCTCCAGATTGTTCTCTTGTCACGCCAAATCCCCATCTTTTCATAAACACTGGTACGTAAACACCTGGTGGTGCGCAGGGCGGTTCCAGTAAACTACCGTCAAACCCCTAGTGCGCGCAATACATGCACCGAATCCCTCACAACCACCCTCGGCCCATCGCCACTTATTGGCTATCACTACTAAGTGGTCCGTCGTCAATTGGTCTGTCTGTAGCTGCCTCACTTTCCTTGCTGCCGCATTTTCCTGGCTGCCTCAAATCCTCTTCTCTCTATTTATTGCCGTATTTCTCTACCGCCTCCTAATCGTTCTGTGCCTGGACCAAAACACAGAAAAAAAAAACATCCTCGTTAACGAAAAAAGACAAAGTTGTTTTGGACAACAAGAGTCCTGCTGGTACCGTCAGTAGTTCGTATGAGCCTAGATTTCGCATTAATACAATCAAAACATCTCCCCTGAGCTATCACAATACACACGCCACTGCTTAAATAACTTCTTACGTCACTATGGACTCACACCAGATGGCCCATCCGGGCCTTAGATCTGTTTCCACCACCTCCAATCTTTCGTTAAATTCCTCCAGCACAAGCATCACAAGGGTTGCACTGGGCCCTTTAAGCTCCATCAATTCAAACTTCAACAAACAGTCTTCGGCACAAGACCATTTGAATCACCAATGCCAAACACTCAAACACAAGCTTGCTTCCATTGAGGGCATGGAACCGTTCATGAACCTAGCATTTAATTCTGCAGAACAGTGTGCTGAGCAGCAGGCCTTGGCACTTTCACAGCAGTTGAATTCAAACGACTCTTCTGGCTCAGGTCCTCGCTCCACAAACGACTACAGAGCCTCCATGGAATCCGCCGGCTTCTCCATTCATTCCGATACTTCCTCGACTTCTGTACTCACTTCCACTACTAATGGACCTAACAACTACAACAGTTCGCAGAAAAACTTGATAAATAACCACATTTTCACATTCACGGCTGGTGTATTGCCTGCCAATCTAAGCGTAGATCCGGCCACACAGCTATGGAAACTCTTTCAGCAGGGAGCTCCTTTGTGCTTGATATTCAATTCTATTGTTCCAGACTACAAGATCCACATTATCAGCAGCGACGACTTAAGAATTTGCAAGAAATCGGTGTATGACTTCTTGATAGCCGTCAAGACGCATTTGAACTTTGACGACGACATAATGTTCACTATTTCCAATGTTTTTTCAGACAGCACTCAAGATCTTCTCAAGGTGATTAACGTAGTCAAAAAGCTTTTAAGTTTAAAGGAAAAACCCCATGAAATCGACCCTGTATTGTTGAATTCCATGGCCGAAATCACCATTTCTGACGACAGATCGAAGGTGTTCAAAGAGATCATTGAGACTGAAAGAAAGTACGTTCAAGACTTGGAGTTGATGGCCAAGTACAAGGCCGAACTCACCGCTGCAGAGCTACTTTCTAGCGAACAAATCCATACCCTTTTCCCCAATTTGAACGAAATTATCGATTTCCAAAGGAGATTCTTAAATGGTTTGGAATGCAACATAGGAGTGCCCAACAAGTACCAGAGAATTGGCTCAGTCTTCATCCATGCATCGTCTGGACCATTTAAAGCATATGAGCCATGGACAATTGGCCAGCTTTCGGCTATTGATCTCATCACTAAAGAAGCAGTAAACCTCAAAAAATCGTCCAGTTTATTGGATCCTGGCTTTGAGCTTCAGTCATATATCATCAAACCTATCCAAAGATTGTGTAAGTACCCGTTATTATTGAAAGAGTTGATCAAAACGTCGTCTGAGACTTTGGACCCACCCAGCTCTGCCTCGAACCCTCCTTCAGCATCATTCAATGAGTTGGTTCTTGCAGAATGTGCCATGAAAGAAATGGCTAATCAAGTAAACGAAGCTCAGAGAAGAGCCGAAAACGTAGGATACCTTCAGAACTTGATAGAAAGAGTTGCCAACTGGAGAGGTTTCAATCTTAAGGACCAAGGTGAATTGTTGTACCATGGCTCAGTAGGAGTAAGAGATGTCGATAATGAAAAGGAGTATGTTGCATACTTGTTTGAAAGAATAGTCTTTTTCTTTGTTGAGACTGAAAAACCACCTGAAAAAGATAAAGAAACCAAGAAGAAGCGGGAAATTCTTTCCACCAGAAAGAAATCGTCTGCATCTTCAACTACGGCATCCACGACCAACTTATTGGAATCCTTAAATAAAGCCAAGAACGACAAGACCTCGCCCTTGGAATTGAAAGGCAGAGTTTATATACTGGAGATTTACAACATCTCTTCAACCAATAACAACGGCTATACACTCGTGATATCGTGGTCCGGTAAGAAAGAAAGCGGATCGTTTGCTTTGAGATACAGAACAGAAGAGAAAAGAAATCAGTGGGAAACATGCTTGAGACAGTTGAAAACCAGCGAAATGAATATCCAAATTCACAAGAGATTAAGAGACTCTCAAGGATCACAAAGTGCTGCTGAAGCTTATGACTCGTACTCGCATAACCCTCCAGTAACCAACCATGCAGCCCATTCCGCTCATTACGATAGTACTGATGGAAGTACAGATACAGGCTCGGTAAGGTCATCGAACGGATCATCTTATCAGCGTCACCACTCGTCATCTTCCACATTCAGCATGATGAGACAGCACAGAGCCAAATCTGGCGGAACCGAACCATCATCTAGAATAACCTCTAATGGAGGAAACAATTATTCCAGCTACACACCCACAACTACCCCCACTGAATCGTTTGGCAGTGAAATAAAAATCAGATTGGTATACAATTCGGTAGAGGTGCATCCGTTATTGGCAGTTTCGTCCGGAGTCCAGTTTGCCGACTTGTACCTGAGAATATCGGCACATATACAAGCCACGGGCCAGTTTGGAGACGTGGTGGCCAACAAGCTCAAGTATAAGGACGAAGATGGCGATTTTGTGGTGATGGACTCGAATGACGATTGGGTCTTGGCAGTAGATATGATTGAGGAAATAAGCGACGGAGACGGCAATGTGACCGACGACGAAAACCCCAAGCGTGATTTGACAATCTGGGTATCTTAGGTAATGTACGATAAGACATAATAAATAGAAGTATTCTGTAATAGACAAGGCTATGGAAAATGTAAAATAGAAACAAATAGAAACTAAAACACATAGAAGCATACGTAGTAGCACAGCCAAGAGCAGGAACTGTTGTCTTTTAAATTTTGGTGATAGGGAAATTTTCAGTGTAGGCCATTTGGGTGCAAATTTCACAATCTGACACAAAATATATTGAAGGAACTGAGCAGATTGTAGATTGTGATTGCTCAGTTACGGAGAGGAAATAAGGAAGAGCGGAGAATGTATCTTTAAATATGTGTATGGTTGTTAATTTGACAACGATACTGCTTTTTGGATACTCATGGGGAGTTAGATCAACTAGAGCGATCAATATATTCGCGCAAGTTTGAGTAAATTCTACAACTTTTGAAAAAAACAAGAGAAATATTCTGACAGGCAACTTCCACAACACTAGTGTTGCTTGAGAATACCCCACCTTCCAAACTACGGTCTTTTTGATGCAGCAATCTCTATCACACACATTAAGTCTGTTCACTTTGATGGCCAAGTTATCTTTTCTGAGCCACCATTTAGTTTCGCTATCTTTGATGCCTATGTATTCTCTGCGCAGAAATTTTGCAGTATTACCGGCCGAGTCAACTGATCTGCGTTTATCGTACGGCGGAACCACCGATAGCAGTTGTAGTTGCAGCAGAGCCGTTTATCATTTCAGTCACAGTATAGACTACTCTCTACAGTCCTAACACTCTACTCACATTGCCTCTGCATTCTCCTCACTTCTACCACCCCATACCTTTTTCCTCTCACCACTCCTCTACGCTTAGAAATTTGGGCTCTTTGATTCGCCAGACTCGGCCTGCGTATAGTGAAAAAAAATCGCTATGATTCATACCACTTAAGCACAGACCCAGTAGTTGGAAATTCAAGGGCTAGTTGTTGAATAGTTACTACAGCTTTCAGACTTCGAATCTGTACCTTATTTTCACCCCGAACCACTGAATTTTTCACACCAAAATGGCCCTCACATTACGTATAGGGTCCATGATGAGGCCGATGGGAAGAGCCACCAGAGCCACCAGAAGAAACATCCCGGCACTCAATGGACTCAGAACTTCGCCATTACGTTCTAAAATACTATTGAAACCATTACAAAGTACTAGATATTTTACATCTTCCCCAAGACAATTGCAAGCCCAATTGTCGCCAGAACAGAAAGAGATATTGACCGAACCAAGAGCAGCTGATACCGTGGATGTGTGTATTGTAGGAGGAGGTCCTGCTGGATTGGCCACAGCTATCAAACTCAAGACTTTGGATAACGAAAATGGTAATGGAGACATGAGAATCGTGGTGTTGGAGAAAGCAGGCGACTTCGGAGCCCATATAGTCAGTGGAGCCGTGATTGAGCCACGTTCGTTGCTTGAATTGTTTCCAGAAAGCGAGTACACCGAGCAAACAGGAGGAATTCCTCTTCCACCAGATTTGGTCACCAAAGTCACGGAAGATTCCATGAACTATTTGACAGAACAATATGCGTTTCCACTTCCAGAGCCTCCTCAGCTTGCAAACCACGGCAAAAACTTCATTGTATCGCTCAATAATGTCGTCAAGTACTTGGCCGAGCAGGCCGAAGAGTTGGGTGTGGAGTTATATCCCGGTATCTCAGTCAGTGAATTAATCTATAACGAAGCTGGCGACAGCATCAAGGGTGTAGCCACCAAAGATATGGGTATTTCCAAAGAAGGAACCCCCAAAGATACCTTTGAAAGAGGTATGGAGTTCCATGCACGTGTGACTGTGTTGGCCGAAGGATGCCATGGGTCGTTATCGAAACAAGCCATCTCCAAATTCAACTTAAGAAACGAAAGCGAGCCGCAGACTTATGGGCTTGGTATAAAAGAAGTATGGGAAGTAAAGCCAGAAAACTTTGAAAAGGGATACGTAGGACACTCCTTAGGATTTCCGCTTTCTTCGGCTGAGTATGGTGGTGGATTCATGTACCACTTTGGAGACGGTTTGGTCACTGTAGGACTTGTTGTAGGCCTTGATTATGCCAACCCATACATTTCTCCATACCAGGAGTTCCAGAAAATGAAACTCCACCCATACTATTCCAACGTGTTGGAAGGAGGAAAGTGCATTTCGTATGCAGCCAGAGCCTTGAACGAAGGTGGATACCAGTCGATTCCACGTCTTCACTTCCCTGGTGGACTTTTGGTAGGATGTTCTGCCGGTATGGTGAATGTGCCAAAAATTAAAGGAACACACACTGCTATCAAGTCCGGAATAGTAGCAGCCGAGTCGATTTTCGAGCAGGTCAAAGAGTTGGAAGAAGTAGACGAAACCGAGTTTGAAGAAGAAAATTATAAGCCTATTGACTTGGCCAGCTACGAAGAAGCATTCAAGAACTCGTGGGCCTACGAAGAATTGTACCAAGTAAGAAACGTCAGACCTTCGTTCAATGGCCCCCTCGGGTTCCTTGGAGGTTTGGCCCACTCTGGTTTATCCACCATGATCACTAAAGGCAGCGAGCCATGGACCCTCAGCCATCACTCTACTGATGCTGAAGCCACTCAGGACGCAAAGAATTACCAGCCTATCGAGTATCCAAAACCAGATGGTAAAATAACGTTTGATATCTTGACTTCTGTATCCAGAACCGGTACTTATCATGACGAAGACGAACAATGTCACTTGAGAATTCCTGGCCAGGACTACGCCAAACATGCCGAGATAAGTTATCCAAAGTATAAGGGTATTGAGCAGAGGTTCTGTCCTGCCGGTGTCTACGAGTACGTTGAAGACGAGAACAGCGACTTGGGAGTCAAGTTCCAAATCAATGGCCAAAACTGTATTCACTGCAAGACCTGTGATATCAAAGTGCCTTCGCAGGACATTACATGGACGGTTCCTGAGGGCGGTGATGGACCCAAGTATTATATGACATAATGTAAATAGAAAGTCATAGACAAAAGCGCACAAAATGGTCTAGCACTGCTGGTGCTAGGCCAAAAAGAGGAGCTTGTATAGGCTTATAAAGTAATAATAGATTGTATTTTTGATACTCCTAACATCAAGAGGTACTTAACAACCCAATCTTCACACTTGATTGCTTACAAGTCCTTGGAACAAATACACAAGGAGTGGCCCTAGTTTCAATGAACATTGTACGAGTCTAAATTAAGAAAAAAATTGGGTGCAAAAAATTAGATCAGAAAGTAAATTTGCAAAGAGTCGCATAAAGGGTATGCGTATGAAGACAGTCATGACATTAGTAATTTAGATGGATTTCCGCTGATTGAAAGTCAATTCCAGTTTAATCTTGAAGACTCATTGAAAAAGAGCCATATACAAATATATTGTATTCGGTATGCCCAATTTAATTAAGTTACTGCAGTGAGAAATTAGGAACTATCACGAACTAAAAACGTAACAAGACTGAGGTTGATTGAACATTATTACAACTAAATATATTATAACAACTAAAATACGATTAATACTAGACAAGAAGTAGAGACATAAGGTTTTAACTAAGGTGACTGATGACAGTCTGTAATTTTAAGATATTGTACATCCCTCATTAATTGATAATACACAAGACGAAAGAAACACGTACAAAAAGATTATAGACAGAGAATATATAGATTTTTATGAATTGCTTATAACCATTTTTTAAACCCAAGAAGAAATAATACGCCAGGACAAATCATAAGCGACACGTAAGAGGACTTTTTTTATAAGGAGTGGTTGAGGTGTAAAATATCAAGCAAAAAACTTATCTAAATCAGACAAACTAATGTCTTCAGGAGCAGCAATGTCTTGAGACAAGAACCCCGATCTAATAACGTTCAACCATTTTTTGTTTGATGGAGAGTCTGAGTCGGCTTTGAGAGCAGAGATGGACGACGATTGGCTAGAAATGGCCTTTAAAGCAGCCGCGTGCAACGCAGCAGCAGCGGCAGCAGCGTTGGGACTGTGCGAGCTAGGAGCTCTGGAAGCTCTGGGAGCAGCTGCAGCAGCAGTCAAGATCTTGGACTTTTTGTTCAACGAGAGATAAGACAACGACTTGGATCTTTTACCGTTTTTTCTCATGTGCTCGATGTACAAGTCGTTTGTACCGGCCACGAGATCGTCGTCGTCTTCATCGTCGTCGAACACCTCAAAGTCTTCGAACTCCAAGTCAGATTCCTTGGCTTCGTTGGCATCGTCGTCGGTGGACTTGTGGTTGCCGTTAGACTCAGTTAAAGAGGCGGTGACTGGAGCAGAAGAGTAGGGAACAAACAAGTTGGACTTGTCGATAGGAGCGTCCAAAAAGGTATTTTTGGTGATTCCCAAGTCAAACATGGTTTGTCTTCTAGGTTTGGCCAAGCTGGCCTGTTTTCCAGCTTCCAAGGAGTCGTTTAGACTGGCCATTTCAGGAAACTTGGAGGCTTTCATAGAAGGACCCACAGATTCCGATTTGGGCGACGCGGAAGGATCCATGTCGTTGTGGCCCGAATTCTGCTCCTGCTTTTGGATCTCCATCAACTTCTTGACGTGAACATGGAAATCTTCGGCCAATAATCCACGGTACACATAGACCATTCTCTTGGGAGAGGCATCGGCCCAGTCACGTGACAAGGCATACTTGAGGTTGTTTTCGCCCTTCTCGACCCTCTTGACATAAGCGTTCAACTTGGCACTGACCAAGTTGGATGTTTTGGTGGACAAGTTGGCCATTTCTGGGTGCTGTTCCACCAAAATGTCACAGATTTGCTTGACGGTCATTCCCGCACCTTGCGGATCTTTTTCGTACAAGATCACAAAGATTGCGTACAAGACGTCGTCTTCCAAAGAAGGGTCGTTTTTCTGCTCTGGTCTAGGTTTTTCACCAGTAACAGGAATGGTGGTGGAGATACCAGTAGCAATAGGCGCTCTGGAGGAGTTCTTGACCTTTTTGAGCGGCTGTTGCGCTTGGATCTGGGTCTGAGACGGTTGCGGGAGGGTGGAAGGTGGAGTGGAAGAGGTCGAAGGCGGGGTGGAGCCTCTGGAGTAGGATTTTTTTGAAATAGAACTGTGTAAAGAAGTAGGATCGTTATTCATTAAAGAATCCGGAGAAATGCTTCTCAGAGTAGGAGAGAGGTCTCCAGGACTCAAGCTTTTCTCGGGAGTCAAAGGGTTGATTAAATCATCATCTTGGAAATTTTGAACTGAAGATTTAGACGAATTGGAAGAATTGAGTGGTGCCGGACTGGAAGGATTGATTGAAGAATTTGAACTAACACTGAGGGTTTTGGGATTGAACGAAGGAGAAGCAGGAATTGCCGAGACTTGAATACCTAAAGGTCTTCTGTCAGCTAATGCCATAGTATTGGTGGATGAGCGATGGATTTTTTTCTTGTGTGCAGGGTTCTGGATTCAACCTCTGCTTTGAATATTAGGAAATAGACGTTTGAATTGATTCACAAAAATAACCGGAAAGGAAAAAAACAACTGGTGATGTAGTAGTAGTCAAAATTTAATATAAAAAGATATTGATAAAAAAAATTAAGACTGTGATAAAAAAAAGACTTCCGTTACTTTCGATTTACTGAGAACAGTCCATATATGATAAGTAACAAATGAAGGAATTTAAAAGTCAAGTAAGTTTTTTTTTGTTGAAGTCTTTTAACTTCGTTTTTTAGTATAGTTTAGTTGTAGGTTAGGTTGGTGAAAAATTTAATGGCTGATTTTTCAATAGTAAAATTGATCTGATTTTCTGATATTCTAAACAAGTAAATGTTTAGATCGGCTGAAGTACTTAAGTGAATAGTACTAAAGGACTAGATGTATTAATATTTGCATCCACAAGAAAAAATATCCCCAACTAATAACCAGGCTATGCCTCTGGGATGAGGCTGGATAAGACTGGTTCATACTGATGGAGATGGCATACAGAGTGTTTGCTTGGTCAGGCGACTAATCTCTGGTACCATCTGATGCAGTATGGCTGTTTGAAAGGCTTGCACCATATCAGTACCCTGGCTATATTGCAGGGTTGATAAACAGACTGTACATACAATTTTTCAATATATAACCAAATATATATCTGTTCGATGAGTTGCTAGTAGTAGTGCTGATTGTATTTAAGGCAGAGATACCCTAAATTGTTCGATTCTCTTAGGTGGTGATATGAGTATTATCTTTATCAAATGTATAATTCAATCATATCTTCACAGACATGAGGTACAATGTTATTGAGAGACAATCGGGGAAATTGCTCCTGCACACAACCAAGGCAACATTGGGACTGTTTTTTTGATGAGTCGTGCGCGGCGAAATCAGTGAAAAATCCCCGAGCCAGATTGCTACTGACCACGGGGAGCGGGGGAAGGCTTGGAATAGAGGAAGAGGTGGGTTAGGGTGTTATGGGGCAAACCGTTTTATGCTTACGTATTGTAGAATAGTACTGAGATCACTACTGTAGCCTCTGTGTGCGTGGATCCTACTCGCGAGCGGTGCTCATCTCGGGATTGCGATTTTTCGACCGGTACCGGGCTCCGGTCTTGGACCCTCACAATCTCCAATCTCTACGTAACACCTAGCACCGGCATCGAATCAATACATTGCGATAAACTACAAGAAAAGCCCTAATCTAATCACACTTTTCAGTGCCTTATCATAGGGGATGAACCCTAATCCTTATCGCAGCCATATCGGATCACTGCGTGGCTAATTGGTGGGCGCCCTTGGCGCATATGTGCCCCGCCGGCACAGTTGCCCCGAGCACACAAACAATTAGTGAAATGAGCTCATGCGCACATGCCCCGGACACATGGCGCGCACGTGATCGGGGCACCAGCCCTCGCGCCCTTCTATTTTCTTCTATTTTTTGCACCCAAAATAAGGTTGCACATGCTCGAGGCTTAGCGAATGCGCTCAACCAATCGCGGTTGAAGTTGTGTGTATTAGTCGCCCTATTGAGATCTTGCTATGTCTATACACGCTTTTGTGCGACTCCAGTCCTCTTGCCAGTAGGTATCTTGGTATGGCAGGTTGAAATCGGTAGTGTTGGGAGGTATAAACCAGTAATTTAATGCTATATGCACGTCATCTAAAGTACTCTCGCCTGATTTTGCAGCCTTGGCCCCAAAACTGGAGACTTCGTGGAACCATCCCGCAGGTAGGTAGAGCATTTCGCCTGCTTCCAACCACACTGTGTACCTGTTCAACTTTAAAACACTAGGAAAATGCTTCGAGGCGAAAGCCAATAGTTTGGCACGAGTTTCAGGTTCTGGAAACTCGTCGATGTGAAGTAATCCTGGTGGAATCTCTGAAAAGTTGGGCGGGGTGGGTTTTCCATCTGTAGGCACGGGTTTGTTGCGCAGCTGTTCCAATTTTAGTTCTGCCAAGAGCGATTTAGTAGATGCATCACTGGTTTCGAGTTTCCAGTTTATGATGTCTTCGATGATTGCACCGTCGTCCCTGATATGTTTCCAGTTCGGGGCATTTTCGTTGACCTCGTAATCGATAATCCCGCTATCAAAGACCTTGTATATGTCTCCGACAGTGTGCAATTTTGCCGCGTCTGCAGGGCTAAACAACGTAAAGCGCTTTCTGCCGGCTATGAGCACGTACAAATTATCAGCGTGATCATGGTGCAACCCCGAGGAGGTTCCACCCGTGCCTGGTATGTACTTGCCTAGACCTAACAAGGGGTCAGAATTGTCGATGCGGTACTCGCTCGTGCGGGAATTTGACTGCCCCATCCATAGATTGATTTGCTGAGGAATCATGTTTCCAAAAATGTCTGGTATTACAGGTAGGGTTTCGGGGTGCTTAACCATATTGGTGAGAGGCGGCTGGAACAATTCTCTGAGGCGTGATTGGAGTTCAGACTGTGATATTTCTAGGTCTTCGTCGACTAGTTCCGACAGCCCGTGCTCTGAGCCCGAGTCTTCGTAGTCATCATGCAAATTGTTGAAATCTATCGATTCTTCGTCGCTCTCGTTGTCTGATCCTGAAACTAAATCATGTGAATCGTCCGCAATATTTTTAGGATTGGAGCGATCTTCCAATTTTTCGCTCTGCGCATTACCTTCTATACCTCCTACAACTTCTTCCTCTTTAAAGTATTGGTCGATTTCCAGGTCTGGTTCTCCGGAATCTGAATCCTCACCTTCATACTGGGTGGTCAAATAATATTCACTATGGCCCTGCGAAAGTAAGCCCATGAGTTCTTCCAAGCCTAAACGTACTCTTGCTTGGCCTGATCCAAACCCATTTTGGTACTTCTTCTCGATTTGTAATGGCTCTTCGTAGCCTAGAGTATCTACTAAGCTATCGCACCTAAACTTGGTTAAATCGAGAACTGTCTTACCAGGATCGTTAGTGGTAAGCTTAACCGGTTTACGCTTACTGATGTACTCTTTGAAAAATTGCTCTGACGTAATGCCATTAATGGCAATTTGGTCTATTTCCTCATCGCTCTGAAGAATATGATATCCTCGGTAGGAACCGTCATTCTTCGATTTTTTGGATGGCCTATCGCTAGTCTTCGTATGCATTATCGAGTGTTCTTAGAGAGATTGTTTCAGTGATCCCTCGAATTTATGCGCCGTGGCAATTGATTTCTCAAGGCTCTAGTCCGCGAAATATCTCTTCATCAAACCTGTTTCAATTTCGTTAGACATTTTTTCAGAGGTTCTAGAAAGCAAATGCCGAATTGTCTGCAGTACAGAAACTACCTGACAAATGTCGATAATTAACTCAATGCACAAGAATACAAAAATGAAATGGCAGTGAGGTATGGAAGGTATGTGAGTGACGTAGGGTCTAGAAGAGTAGACCAGGCTATGAGCAATGGGCGTGGTTCGACCGCATCTACTTAGTGTAAGCTGCATGTAAGCAGCCACCCTAAAATTACTGAGGCAGGTGCCCTTCGCCAAAAGGTTTAATTCGGCACGACCTCGAACGTGGTTGGAGTTACCCGATGAGTTTCAAATGTGGTGCAACAAAGTGCGTCTCTGACAAGGTGGTTAAGGGCATGGGCTGCGCGCAAGTGGGTGCCCACAGTACAAGCGAGGCACGTGACGTCCACCCGGTACCAAGGAAAAAACGTAAGCCATGATCGGTTGCGCGTTGGTGCGCTGGTCAAAAGTCAACCGTGATTAATGCCCTCAAGCGCAATTCAGCTGGTGTGTGGCCTGAGCCGCACTGATTAGACCAGACGCGCGCGGCTCTAAAAAAAATGTCGCACCGTGAATCTATTTACGATCTCCATCTATATAATAGGGTGATAGGCGACAGCATGCAGGACGACGTGGGGCTTCGCTCGGGTTCCGTTCTCGGATGACGTGATGTGCATCAATTTAGGAGTTTCAACATATTAGGCTGTTCCTAGTATCGAGCATTGTTGTAGGGCAGGTGTACCTCTCACACATTTGGACGAGGACCAGTCGATTAAGTTAGAGGCACTTTCTTGCAATGCATCGGGAGAAATTCCTTACGGTGATTCTCGACGGTGGGATTTTCCGGAGGGTTTTCGGGTGTTTCGTATCAGTGAAATTTGGCTTATATGTCGTCCGGGATATAAATTGCCCAGTTTGCAGCCTGTGAGTAGACGGCCCTCGGGACGATAGTTTACAATGAATTAAGCATTATGTGTATTCACTATAAAGTGTAGCATGGCTTCGACATGGTAGTTAAATCAGGACTGAAATCAATCACTCATTTGTATTGGGATTAAGTAATATAACATGGGTAGTATAAGATAGATGTAAATAGTAAAATATGATATGAAAATGTCTGTATTTACGGTAGTTATGACTGTATGCAAAATGAAGGATGTACGGTGAAGAAAGGTGATCAAGAGAACGAAATGATGAGAATCATTTCAAGCAGCAAATAGGTATAGGTAGGGGAAATAAAGAATAGAAAATAAACGGGATTCGAAAAAAGGGATCCCATCCGCATAAACCAGCTACCGGATGGAATTATATGAAGAACATGGGTCTTGAAGGTGGTGCGGCAGTTTTGGTTCTTTTGACAACGTCGCAGCCAGTCTCAATATCGTATTTTGAAACCGATTCAACTTCATTTATGTCTTCATATGATCTCTTTTTGGGAAAGAGATTGGGGGGCTGCATAGCGCAAGATATACTTGCTTCATTTATAGGGCTAGATCTTGATGAGGGGGTGTTTGGGTTTGGGTTGGAGATGGGTTTTTCATTAAATAGAATCTGGTCGTTGTTCACTCTTTTGGGGCTGGTGCTGTTGGACACCGGCGTCAATGGCAACATGTTTGTAGAAGCTTTCCTTGTTGGGTCATTTTGTTGTTGGTTGGTATGTATTCTTGGGGTCACTGGAGGATCCAACAACGAAGTTAAAGAGTCGGTAGCACAGCCCACCAACGACTTCATCAATTGAGTGTATTTGCCGTCTTCGCTGAAGTATTTGACTTCAAGGCACTTTGGAGGGTTGTCCAAGATCTTGATCAAGTTCTTGAAGAAGTTTTTGCTGAACAAGTTCTGGAAGCTTTGGATAGAAAGAATTTCGTCGGCTTCTTCGTTATCACTCAAGTTGAGTTTGTATTCTTCGGTCTTGAGTAAATCGTTATAGAAGTTGAGCAAACTGATCAAGTTGACTGGGATCTTGAGGGTCAAGATGCTGACCAAAATACAAATCAAAGCGATCTGAGACGAAGTGTAGTCGAAATAGATGTTTGGATAGAATTGAAACAACTCGCCAATGTAGTTAGACAAAGTCTTGATGCGGTGGCTTGATTTTTTGATCAAGTTGGAGACGGTGGGGTTGTTGTTGTTGCTGATCAAGATGTTGAGGTACAAATCCACAAAAGAGTCGAAAGTGGGACTGCTGACGTACCATTCCAACGACTTCAATATGTGTTTTTCCATTTCAATGAACAACTCTTTGTAGTAGCTGTCAACACAGATTTTTCTCAAGTCGTTCAAAGAAGGAATCTTGAACTTGGAGTCCAAATTTTTGCAACTGATCCAAAGACTGGTTAATCCTAGCAACTGGTAGTGTTGTTTCTTGACGATTCTGGTAGAGCAGTAACGGTCAATAAGATTGACAGTCAATGGGAAGGTCGACTTGGACAAGTTCAAAATGGTAATGACTTCCATCAAAAAGTCAAGCAACAAAGGTCTCATGCCCAACTTGATTTCCGGCTGCTGTTCAATCAACAACAACGAAGGAAGTGTCTTTGATTCCATGGATAATAAGTGATGCAACATGTCCATCTGGTACTCGCACACGGTGGCGGTGTGGCACTTAAACTCCATGGATTGAAGGTTAAAATTGGAGGACTTGACGGTGGAGTTGATCAACCTCACCTGGTGGAAAGTATCTGGTGAATTTGAGTACATGGTGGCAAAGAAAACTGGTGTATAATTGAGTAGTTTGCAAGGAAGTAAAATTTGGTTGCCAAAATTTGGAAGTTTTATGCAGGAGGTGAACCGGACGAGCGACTTATCTAATTCAAATATGTATAACGAATGGAATCAGTAAGGGACCATTTATCGGGGGAAGTGGGATATATGTGACGAATGTAGTAACAACAAGTATGAGTTGTTGTAGTGTGTATGTAGTTGAATGAAAAGCTTGATTAAAATATCAAGATCAATGGATGGTATGAAGTGAGTGAGTGTACAACTGGCTAATGAAGTAGTGTGAAGTAGTGGTTGGGTGCAATGACTGTGGTCTAGTGTAATAAATCTATAATCACTAACAGGAATATATATATAACTAAATATATTATTATCGCCAGGTTGGTGTGTGGGGAATAGATTCTATGAAAAGAAATGTGTTATGGAAGGATTGGGTTGGATGGGGAGTGGGGGTATATGAGGATACAATAGAAAACCTCAATGGTGAAAAAAGTGAATACTTTGAATACTTTTAGAATTCTTAATTTACAAGGCAGATGAAAAGATATATATATAACTGGAGATAATCTATGAATAAAATTTTCCCAACGTATAAAAATGTCTTAACCTAATGCCACCCTGATTCCCAAATGCTATAACAACCAACCCTCTCCTACTACACAATTGTCTCCTTTTTGGTTTCTCTTTTCTTTTTTTTTTTTTTGCACCTAACTATAGACAAGCTATATTTGTGTCAACACAATAACCAACTTGAAATAAAAAATGTCTTTATTATATATGTCTCCAGGTTGGACAGAAAATCTGTGAGACGCATCTAATTTTTTTTTTTTCGCACTTTTTGTGAAAACTCTTTACTATCAGGACCCTTGCACCTGTATACGCCTTATAGGCTGAAAAATAATTCATATTTAAACCTTTTTTTGTCATTACGCGCCTGATGTACCGGCGTAGTTGTCGCAGACTACTGTGCAGGATGGGAGACCATAAATTATCTGTTTTGGTAGAAGAGGCTGCAGATGCTACTCTATACAACCGTCTTGGTGGGATTTAGCAAAAGAAAAGGGCTGTACGTGCAGTGCCCACCGGACCACAACCAGTGAGGGGGAACCTAGCAGTGGCTTGGTTCACTATGGTCTGTGTAGTTACAAACGCTGGTCCTCTCCTAGGTGGTCCTGTATAATGCCCTACGCCGCATAGGATTTTTAGTTACCAGACGAACAAACTAGCTTAACTACGTTTTGTCTTGCGACTACATGTATATTTATTGTTGAACCAGCGTAAAATTCGTGATGACTTCAGTTTATTTATGTTTGCCAATTCTTCAGCTGGTATCCAGCTACACATTTACAACAATTCCAAACAAATCTTCCTCTACAGTACTTTACACAATTGACTTCTTGCCTAGAGTATAAAATCAAATCTCATATAATATTCAAATTGTAGGCACCTATGTCAACGGCCCCCTTTTTGCCTATATCTGTGAAATTCTACACCGATGTCGCTTTGTGGCTTTTCGCGGCCAATACTTGGATTGCTCAATCGGATAAAAACTTCTCACAACCGATACATGTTCTATATGTTCCACACGCCTGTATTCAAATGTCGGTATAATGTCGGTATTTCACGTATGATTACCAGTGGTCAGACCAGGCGCCTGTCGATCTCATCTGCGTAAAAGGGTATACTTGCAAATCAGCTTATAGTGAATCACCTGATGGCTCATTTACATAGTTACAGTCGATTTATAATCAGTATCTAAGACTCGAAAGATACATACATACGGAACCCCTCTTTACAATTATTTTTTCTCTGATTCCGCCCAAAACAAGTCGTCTTCTACTTCGGTTTATTCCAATGCAGTGGCACAAAGAAAGATATGATGAAAGTCCGCTTGACGCTACATTATATTTTTCCAAACTGTGTGCGGGTGCTGAAATGGTTTTTCAGCCGACAAATTTTTCGGCCATAGTATCTCGGGCGGAGCCTAAATTTATCATATAGGTGCGCACACCAGTACATGCATGGACAAAATATGTCTCTCAATGTGAGGAACCACTGAGTCGACGAGATTGTCGTCGACAAAATTAGACAATCTTTTGCTCACCTATTATTAGGATTGATGCAAAGTTTAAATTGACACAGCAAGGCAATCGTAGCTGGCCCTCGTAGCTTGGCAATGAAAAGTGTCTCGAACTTATCTCATTTTGACCGTTAGACCTTCAAAAAATATTGGGCGGTTGAACTTTCCTCTCCAGTTGCTGCAATAACAAGTTTTGAACGCATAGAACTTTTTGGCCTTGATCAATTGAAATTAGTGCCGTAATTGCGATGTTTTTTTTTTCGGAGCTCCATACATTTTATCAACTATTTTATGTCTCTGAATATTATTTTTGTTAATGATTTTTGTATTGCATTGCAGGACGAGGATAATTTTAGCTTGGACGCGGATAATCGCATCTCTTATCGACGAAAATAAATGATGTCCATCTGGGTCAAACAGATTACAGCAGGAGGCCGGTACGTGGAATTGACTTCACTGTGTGAACCATTGACGTTTTAGGTGCAATTGAAGAATTTCAAATCCAATTCCTATCAGCTGGAAACCTACTATGAATTCCGATCTTAGTGGCTCCGAACCTGAGTTCAAATCGGATGTTTTATTGTGCGAGAAAAAATAAAAATTTCGACATTTCCTTCCGCGATACTCCACACAGAATCCTGATTTTTGCTACTAGAGGTATGTTACGAGACATGTAACTTAAGATAACCTTTTTATGTTTGGGAAAATCCTGGTACAAAGATAACGTTTCTCCAGCATAGGAGGCGAGCATACAAGAAAATAATATGGTTGTATCGGTTCACTCGAGTACGAACCTGATGAAATAGCTAGATTGCCATTGAACGTGGCTATATGAAATTAAACCTCGAATTTAAAATTACGAAAACGCCCGTATTATTTAAGTAGATCAACCTGAAACGTCTTCACTGAAATACTCGTACAATCGTATGTCTCGGAATAGATTTCATCCTGACGTTTGCAAATAACACCTGTGAATGGCTATTCAGTGTTTAGCAATATTTAGTATAATTAATTGCATAGTCATAGTCTAATCCTACATGGAAATTTTTCAGGATATCCTCAAGCTTTTGCCGACCATACTCTGGCATTATAAATTTTTCAGTTTTTCTCCAGAGACACAATGCATTTAATTGTTAAGCGGGACTCAATTCTTTGTTACCAAGCCAGCTACATGCATACCCGAGCCAACGACCGTCTCCAAAGTTGCAATTGACATGTAACGGCACAGAATTCTGAAACATATTCGTCACCATTAGACGACCATTTGCCCTATTCATTCTAATATTAGAGTGAAATCTACTCTCGTCGACTCGACGCATTGGGCCCTTACCTCGGCTCCTGGTGTGCGCAGCATATCCCGTTATGCATATAATTTACCTAGTTAGAGAAATCCCGTAATCAGTGATCTGAAGTGTGTGCCAAGTAACAGTTACCCTGACCATAGTGGTTGGAGCAGTTACTGTTGTTGTTCAATTACAAATTTAGCTATCCCTTTAAGGACTGAGGTCATCTCATCTCATCGGATCCCTGTTGTTGAACGAGCAATCGTTACTATAGAGTTCTATGCAAATAGATGCGGTTTTCGCACCGACGGTGCGCCTAATCCCCTTCCTATCAGTGAGCCATCTATAAATTTTGACATTCTGCACGATGCAAATTTTTTTAGTGAGGGTTTCAAGAATAGCGATGGGGTAAAACGATAAATATATCGCAGTATCGCCAATTACTAAGTGCAACTCGAATACTTGAAACCATGTCTGCGCCATCGCCAAGTGATTCTGTAGAGAGTAGAGAGGAGATTCTTGCTCGTCAAAAAAAGGAGTCTAAGGATCTCATTGCGACTATAACTGGCCTCAAGAAGCAAGCGACGAAGAAGACGAGAAAGAACGTCAATGCGAAGTGTCAGGAAATGCAGGACGCTCTTGAAGCCAGGCACAAACAGGAATTGGCTCAGTTTGACGAGCCCCAAGATTCTAATGAGGAGATCACGCCTGAACAATTATTGGCCCAACTAGAACTCGAACCTAAAGAGAATCAACCAGCAGAATCTATCCTCGAAAATGAAACAAGTACAAAGCCCAAGAGAAATAGGCAAAAAGAACGTTTGGAAAAAAGAAAAGCTGAGATAGATAGAATAAAGCAAGAAGCTGCCGCAGAGGCTGCTAATACTGTTGATTATAGGCAAATCGAAATAGAATCAATGGACGCATTGCTCCAATTGAACAATTTGAAGGTCCATCAGATCAAACCTGACGGACACTGTCTCTTTGCTTCTATACAAGACCAGCTTTTGGTCAGGCACGACATCGAAAAGTCAATTCTGGAATTACGTAAGTTGTCTGCAGATTACATCAAGGAACACAAGGACGACTTTTTGCCGTTCATGTTCGACGAGCAAACAGGTGAGTTGAATGATATTGACAAATATACTGACGAGCTTGCGAATACGGCTATGTGGGGCTCCGACATGGAAATATTGGCGCTCTCGAAAATTTTTGATTCTCAAATAGATATTTTCATTGCTGGTGCATCGACGATCGTTATCAATGAAGGGGCTAATAATCCTACAATGAAACTAGGCTACTTTAAGCACTCCTATGGACTAGGAGAGCACTACAATTCTTTAAGGGACATTTAAAAATGCATCTAAAGTATTGTGCAACAACTTAAGTTATTTTACATCGACGTTTTATCATGTGCCAATGATGAAAAATAGGTACCGTTTAGGACTCCAGCGGACCAATACATTGTAATTAGATGCCTTAAAGTGGCTTGATCAGACCAGTTTTCTAGTTGTGTCACGTGAATTTATTGAAAAATGTCTCATACGACATATGCCGAGGCAGCTTTGTGTGACATAGCAACTGTGTAAGTGAAGCCTAACCTGTTGTTTGGGGCTCTCGTAATTTTTTTAATTAACCGAGACATCTCGGGCGCCTTTTTCCCCATTGGGATTAAATCAAAAAGCTGAATTTTCATCTTTCGAGAATACACGACACCTGGAAACAGGTACATCTTTTCCTAATGGGTTCAAATGGTAACAATAGACCAGAGTTCTTTGGTACTAACTATCCAAATACAATTACATAATTACAATAGCTATAATCACCAATCTGGGAATATATCTGGTTAGTGATATCTTGTAGCCGATTTTCGCAACAATGTGTTGAGCAATATACAACTCACAACAAACATGTAACATCGGTGGTTGTCTTAGACATATTGAGCAAGCAATTAACCTAGATAGAGCATTTTTCAGTATTTGGAGATGTGGAGACGAGTGGCCAAGTCCATGGATCATAATACAATAAAGACAACGATGTGTAAGTAGAATGTTGCATAACATCACTCTGTAGAGATTTACATATACACTTTAATATTCACCACCCACCTTTCAACCCCCCTTACATTTACATAACTTTTTGAAAAATGCCCACATTCGAATGCACCTCTTGAGTGAAAAATTAAAAAATAAAAACCTGGTCCAGATCTTTTCACCCCTCATATCCAGGAAGCACGAGGTATGAAAAAGTAGGTTAGACCCTGTATACCATGACTGGTAGTATACAGACCCTAGTCTAAGTCGACCTCATCGCAGAATTGTGTTGTGCTGATGTGTATGATGTAACTTGGTGACGGTGTGGTGAAAAAAAGTTCGTTTGTTCATTGGTCAATGATCGGCATCGTGAAATTTGAAATATGCGCGAAGAGGAGATATCCCTCTCGAAAAACCAGTTTGACTGTAAACAGTACCCAGAAATATTTCATCTACTCCACCAGAACCTCCACCAGACAAAGGCGGTTGAGATGCGAAGTTAAGGGGAGCTAACCACAATAGAGGGGTTCCCAGTATAACAGGTATTGAAGTTTATTTCTAAATAAAGTAAAAGAAGCTTGAGCACTGTGATGCATATTACAACCTATGCAAAAGAATAAATCCAACTATAGAAATGTGGTCTAAACTAAAGTAAGGTGTGCGCAGACACTGGTCCGAACCTCGATTGTAAGTGGTCAAATCACCATGGCAACAAAATGTCGTTAGCCATGTCGCTGCAGACGGAACACAATATTTTATAATTTGTCCAATTGTTTTCAATATATTTTTTGATTGTGTTATCTCCTGATATAACTAAGTTGATTATTTTTTCAGATCGGTAAAGTTTACCAGATAAAGGAGCCTCTTTCTAATCTTCACTGTGTAACATCGGAATCCTAATGATAAGCCGTTAAGCCTTAATGGTGGGTACTCCTATTAATATTGCGCCCACAAACAGTTACGAATCAGAAGGAGTGGCTGGTTTGAAGGAGGTGCTAAATTTTTAAGGCATGGGTGAAGATCAGCAGGGTTAGACGAAGTAACCTGGGTGAGGGGACAGGTGGTACATCTGCTGTATGTACTACCCCAGCGTTTGTCGAAATAGCAAACGTAGATAGATAAAGTGCTCGGTTAACGCTCCGCCGTCGTCCCGAATACAAAACTGCAGGCCGAGCACAATAAGCCCCCCGCTATCCGGGACCTTAATAGTTTGCAGCGCCTTTTTCACTCTATGAAATGATTCGGAAAATTGGTGTGTATACGCATCGTTTCAAATCAAGGCAGTTGTGAGATGATGCCATCCCCGTAACGATCCTTGACTCAATTATGGTAGCTTTTGGTACATCTGGGATTGGCATAGGTAGAGCACCACCTGGCGACATTTTGTCCCTTTATTCAACTTAGTGAGGGTGCGACATCTCCATCTAAAGTTTACTATTTTTCAGGACTCGTCTAGCTTAGTCGATTGTTCTCCTTGCACAATTGTTCTTTCAGTTAATTTTCGCCTCGTCACATGGTCTATATCATGATCAGGGCCGATGTTTGTGACTTTTGAGCTCTTTGTTAGGGCCTGCATGATGATAATGGAAAATTCACTCCATAATAGAATGAATAAACAATCTAATGCTGCCTGTTTAAGTGCTACTTTCTGCGACATTAAACCCTCGTTATGTCCTGCAAGCCTCAAGCGAACATCCAAACTGCAGTGAACCTTTTATTTCTTCCTTGGGCCAAAATGAGTTTGGCTCCTATTGTGCTCAACAATCAGAGTACATTAAGGCGTATATTGAAAGCTTAATGAATTATTCCTCTTACGAATCTATGGGTATGGCTCAAATGCATGCCCGGATACGAGTTCAACTACGACACAGTAGTCGAGACCCCATGGGCTCAGTCGTCCGAATACAGTAGCAAGTATATGGTCCTACAATTGGTCCTCGGTGGGAGGACCACTTTTGCGAATGAAATAGATCTCTGGGCACTTCCTATTTCGTTCCTTTTTTTCTCTATTCATTTTTTCTGGTCTCTAATTCTATTTACGGTCCCTGGCTTTTCGAACTTTGACTCTTTAAATCCGGCCCTCTCTCTTTCGCTATCGCCCAGAACGTTGCAAAAAAAAAAAAGTGCAGCCTATCTATTTCATGTATTTTTACACCCAAAGTGTTTGGGATCTCAGGTCAGTTTGCAACCGTTTTACTGTGTTTCACTACTCATAGACTAGATGCAACCGGTCCTAATTCCAGACATTTCACTTCTTTCGGGTGTTGTCTTTATCTGGCAAAATAAACTATTCCGGCCCACAATCACACTATATCTCTCACAGGAACAAAGCCGGGCCAGCTGCGCAAACAATACCAACTAAACACACTTTAATTTACCAAATTTACTATCAGCACCTAATGTCGTACGTACATACATCAACAATGCAGACGACTTTGCTATTGCCTGACGGTGGCGCCACCCGCTGATTTCACCCGTCCACAGTGATGTTTCAGTTTCACCTCCGTGGATCCAGCTTAGCCGCCGGTGACCAGCAAGAGTGATCGGTCACGTGACAGTACCACAAATCAAATTCAGCAGAGATGCCGGAGGACTTTGAAACACATTGTTCAAAATGGGTTGGTTCTGGGCTGATGTTAGGCCTGCAAATGAAAGAGACGGTGTGAGAGGACAAGCCAAGTGTCCTGTAGACCATAGAGGTCGTGCTGCGCCTGCAGAAACTCCTGCTGTGTGTCCCGTAAACCATAAGTCAGCAAGTATAAGTGCATGTCCGGTGGACCATAAATCGGCTAGTATAAGTGAATGTCCGGTGGACCACAAAGGAAGCATAAGCGAGTGTCCTGTAGGGGGAGATGAGGTGCTTAATCCGCTCAACAACATGCCGATGGCCATTTCATCCGAAAAGGCACCTGGTCAAAAAATCACTTTATCAACCGAAAGAACCATATCGTCTATTCCTAAAGGAGAAAGTGAAGATCAAGGAACATGGGAGTATCCTTCGCCACAACAAATGCTTAATGCTATGTTGAAAAAAGGTAAAGGACAGGGCATTCCAGAAGATGCTGTCGAGTCGATGGTGGAAGTCCACAACTTCTTGAATGAAGGAGCATGGGAACAGATCCTTACTTGGGAAGACAAATACACCAAAGAAACCAAGGTGGAACCAAGATTGAAGAAGTTTACTGGAAGACCCCACGATTTATCGCCTAGAGCCCAAATGTATCTTTGGTTAGGTAAGCTCTTCCCTGAGACTTTCAACACCCAGCCTCCATTTGACAGGCACGACTGGACTGTTTTGAGATCGCTTGGAAGAAATAACGGCTGGAAAGAAGTCCGTTACGTTATTGACTACTACAGTGCTCCAGACGACGAAGAAACAGGAATGCCTGCATTTATGCTTGACACCCGTCCAGCACTTGATGGACCTATCAATGCCAGAGACCGGTTTGTCAAGTGGTCGTATCCTATTTATAAGAGAGCCATGGGAGAATTTGACGATTTGGAATAAGCTGCATTACGTTAGTTATCCGTTGAGATGGTAAGAGTCAAATTGTATAGAAGTTTGGTGATGTACATAGTATTAATTGATATTTATATAACAGTTGTAGCTGGAAAGAGTAAGAATAAGATTGTATCACTAGAATTTCTATCGTTGGCTGACCAAACATCTAATTTGAATTAACATACCTTTCTTAGATGGACAATATGAAGGCACCAACATGAAATCATGTACACCCTTAGAAGTTGAGCATCATCCATACGACATAATAATAGCTGAAGATGTACTTTAAAAGGCTGCGAAAAAGTACATAAAATCAGGATTATTATTCTCCTACAAATTCTCAACCAAAACGCCGTAACTTAATTTTCACTACTAATTCGGTCATAGATATAGCAAATGCAGTTATAACTCATTAGGATCGTGTTCATATAATGAAGCATGAAAGAATACAATAGGTAGCTATAGCTGCAGCACCGAAATGCCATTGGTTTACACAGCCTTGGATATCCGTACTGAAAATTAACATAAGGTTAGTTTAAAATAAAAGTTAGACACGCTGTAAATTATTATTCATTAAGCGAACTGGAGAGGTAGAATTAGCTTATGACAGGTATAATTATTTATATTATTTACTTCATAAAAATAGGTCATACAACGGCTTTTACAAATATTATTTAGAGTGCTCAAATTTCGAAAAGTTATAATTTAACAAAATATAATTCCGCTTCGAGCGTACATTAGCCAGCTCGAGTCCGTGAGACTTCCCGATTATAGGGTTTTTGAGCTTAAATAGATTATAAAATAACGGAATATACGTATCGGCACGTTCCGAGCGTATAATTCACTCTAATTTAAGGGACTGCGATTACTCAATTGCTAAAAATATTGATTATTCAAATTAAAGTTCAGTTTATTTTAATTAAATTGATACATAATTGTAAATAGATATAGAACAAGCTGGTTGTTTGGTTGAATTACACCAATTAGTATTTGAATGTGTTGGAAGTGAAGAAGAATTATATTTTATAGTTTTGAAGATTATAGCCCACGTTCTTTCTAGAATTAGACTCAAACTTAATTACTTGAGAAGCGGAATTCGACGTATTCTTGTTCTAGAACGATCTTGACACGGAACTTTATTCAGTAAGTTGTCTTATCAATTATAGAAACATCTCATCCATGATTCTATGAGGTATGAATAATCAGAAGCTACTAGCTATTTTAGCTGCAAATCTAAACTCAGTCGTATCAATGTCATTCTACAGCATAGTTTACAAGCATTTCAACAAAAACGGTATCAAATTCTTGCACATCTTGTACGGAAGGAAGAAGGTAAAGTATTGGTTCAATAGATCCCTTATTGATAAAGTTGTTTGATATATTGTTAGGCTCGAAACTCTTTAATTTGATAAAGCTAGCCTACCTAAAGAAAATCTAGTGACAGAGAATTGAAGCACTATTTATATTTGCTTCAGAAACGACAACAGGTAACAACTGTGAAGGATCCATATAGGATTCTCATGTATTGAAAAGTCAATTACATTGATCTGTAATTACCAATATGTCCTATCACGCAATACAAGAGTCTTGTCAATTGTAGTATGTCTCGTCGATTACCTAAGTCTTACCAGTATAGATAGGTCGAGTCATTGACATTCATAGAGTCCAAACATTCCCAGTACTTCTCGCACATTTCACTGTCCAATCAAATTTTCAAAAGTTGTAAGTACAAGTATACTGTATTAATCGATGGTACCTGGTGAGGTCTATTTACAGGTGTATGAAGTATTTAGTTTAAGCGTACTTGGCCAATTCCGCCAGCAATTCTCTTGGAAACGAGTAGTCTTGCACCAACGACTTCAAGATCTTAGGAAGCTCGTTACCCATTTGGGCCAACTTCAAGTCTCTCATCTCGTCAATAAAAAACTGAACCTTTTCTCTGTTGCCTCTCTTCAAGAAGTGCGAAATGAGGAAGTAGTAGGTGAAGAAGTTGGGCTCGACCTTCAAAGATGTCTGGTTCTTCAAGTTGTAGTAGTACTCGAGAGCCAAGTCCTCGTGCTTGGCAAGCAAAGAAGTGATCATGGTGTTCCAGATACGGGTATCGTTGGAGATCATCTTGATGTAGCGGTCAAAGATGAGCTGCGCTTTGCCCACAGACCCGAAATCCAACTCTCCCTTGAGCATAACCGTATATAATTGGGCCGAGTTCTTGAATTTCTTGACGGCACCTTCGTAGATCTGGCGCGCAGCTTCCATGTTCTGGCCGTCTTTAACCAAACCGTCAATAATAGAAGTGTAGGTGAAGTCGTTCAAGCTGACGTGCGGAGACTTGGTGATGGAGGACAAGAGCTCGTCGACGTTGGCACTCAACCCCTTGGAACGGTGCAACTTGAAGTAGATGTCGATGACAATGGTGTAGGTAGCCACATTTTCGGCAATATTATTGAGTTTCATGAACTGCAAAATACCTTCAATGGCCTTGTAGTTTTTGATCTTGGCGTAGTGGCTCAAGAAAGTGTTCATAGTGGCGGTGATTGGAACGTATCCTGAGCCATCATTGACAAACTGGTGGAGTTTTTGCTCGGCTTCTTCGATCTTGTTGTTCAACACAAGTCCTACCAAGATATTGTTTTTGATAGGATTGATCATAGGAACATGGGCGAATCTCTCCAAGTTCTGGTCGACCAAGTCGAAACGGTCCAAGTTGGCAAAACAACTGACAATAATGGAGAGAGTTTTGGGGCTAAGATTGGCTTCGCCCACTTGTTGCACGATAGTTTCGACGGTTCTGACCACGTTCTGTGCTATCTGTTCCTTATTGCTGGACTTTTTTTGAATGTATGCTGGATGAGCCATTGCTCTCAAGACCAAATCCCATGTTTGCATAGCTGGTTTTTGAACGCCGTTTTGAAGCAATGCCTGGAAATAGGCAAAAATTTCGTCGGGCTTTCCACAATCCAAGAAAGCTTTCATGAATCTGTTGACGGTGGCCTCGGTAATTGGTCTATTTGACTTGACACTGGCTTCCAGCAATTCGGAGTAAATTCTATTTAATGCCACAGCATCCTTACGTTCAGCAGCACCGTCGATTCTACGGTACGCAATGATGCCGTTAGGATCCAAGTTTTCGTGAGCTTCGCTCTGGACTGCCTTGGTGAAGGCCAGGTACTCGTGAGAGTACTTGTCAAGCAACTTCAAGTCAAATAATGTACGGTTGACAAAGAAAGACGAAGGTAATACTTCTGATTGCAAAAGCTTGGTTGCATCGTCGAACTTGAACTGAACATCTCCTTGCAAGCACGATTGGACGTACGAAAAGTAGGCAAGATTGACAAGATGGTAGCCCTTGAAGTCGATTCCTGAGTCTTTGATGACGTATGGAAAGGAGTAGAAGAAGTCAATCGACTTTTCGTACTCAACATGTTTGACCCAAAGCTTTAATACTTCGTGGTAGGTATCCATTTTGTTGGCAGAGCTTTGCATAAGGTGCGCTGCGACCAAGATAAAATGGTACTTGTGAGCGACGCCGTACTGGACGAGAATATCGAGGATATCTTGTGGGTTTTGCGAAGAGCCCAACGACTTGTAGATAAGCTCACTGGCCACAGGCTGGAACTCGTGGAAAAACGTCTTGTTGCTGATTTTTTCAGCCACCTGGATCTCACGAAGGTAGCTGAGACCTTCTTCAAGGATCTCTGTGGCTTCAGACAAGTCGCCGCTGCTGGTTTTTACGACTTCTCTGATCTGGGTAGTGACATCACGAAGCTTGGAATTGATCTGATTGTACTTTCTCTTAGGCTTTGAGTCCTTGGCGTTGTTTAATTCGTTGTTCTGCTGTGAGTCGCTGGTGCGAGCGGTGTCGGCGACTGGCGCTGGCGGCACGGCAGCTTTCTGAGCAGGTGCAACATTGGATTGAAGCCGGCTGATGAAGATGCCCAGCGACCTGACCTTGGCGAGATTGGTTCTGGTCAAGTTCCTATACACCGTTTGCCTTAAAGGAATCATTGGAGTTAATGATAAAATTTTCGTTGAATGAAAAATAAAATCAAAAATAATATCGTAAAAGTGAGTGCGTGAGAATTAGCCAGGATGGAGAACAAGAAGAGAAAGTGAAGAGAGAGAATGAATAGAGAGTGAGAGTAGAAGGTGGGAGGGAAGTGAAATGGTACAGAGATAAGTTGAGGCTTGTCTAGAATTACCCACATTCAACATACATATGGTGTACCATGTGCATGGTAGTGTATGAATTGTAGACTACAGAGATACAGATAGAGTCGCAGAGGAGGCAGGAACGGAGTGGATCAGCACATGGACCAGACTCAACCCCTCTTACAGGAGTTTATTCCACTATACCTGTTACATTTAACAAACATAATCCATGAGTCTAATTACACTCTCTACAACTACACATCCCGTCCTCTACTTCCTTCTCCGCTTCCTTCTCTACTTCCTCTATAATTCTGCTGGTTAACTTATTGATTCTATTTGTTAGTGCTGCTTTCATACATTCTTTTGGCATGTTTCAGATATCTAAAACCTTATTATCATAAACAAAATATCAATTGAGCTGGGTTTATTTGAAGGAGTCCTCTGGACTCGATATCATCATTATAGTGCCTTCGTAGTACTTACGTTGACTGCTGATGAGCAAATGGATTTTTTCCAACTTTTCACACTTTTATACCCATCGGTCGTGCGCGCGTTAGGGCTCCCAAACAACTTGAGGAGCACACTAGTTTACACTCCCTCACTGGCCTACATTGACTCTTGCGCGTACTCTACTGACCGCTCTGCTACCTTTATAGTGGCCCTCCTACACGTCAAATAATCTCTTGCCCAGGACCGGAATTAAATGTGGGTCTAAACTCACACGACTGCACTTGACGGAGTACATTTTCAGTGTTAATCACCAAGTGGTTCTGTGGTCTAGTTGGTTATGGCATCTGCTTAACACGCAGAACGTCCCCAGTTCGATCCTGGGCAGAATCATTTTTTTGCTCGTCCTGTGCTCAGCCGCGCACATACTTTTTTGTAAGCCAAATACAACTAGCTACATTAACGATGTCGAGCTACGGCAATAATCCGAGCAACAAGTATGCTCAGAATGGTGACACTGAGACGACACAACCTGCTGAACCGCTCCAATTCTTCAACTACCATGAATTTCTCACATCCGACTTCAAATCTGACCAGTCCAGAGCTACAGACACCTCGCTCGTAGTCAACCATTTCCCCAACTACCACGAAGCCCAAGATTCTCTGACATACGCATCTACCAGAATCGTCAGAATACCTCGTGTCTACAATACCACCCCATATTCCGATATAGTTCCCCAATTTTCACCATATACTCCTGGCATGGAACCGGCAGCGCTCACAAGCTCCGAGCCCGATTCGTCTAGCAAAAAGTACGATACTGTAGGAATGTTTGATGAAAACTGGTTCGGCGCCACTTCAATAACGCCATTGGTACCGTCAATGATGACTGCTGACGAATATAATAGCATAATCACCAAAATCAACCACGATTTACTCGAGGCTCTCAGTCCCAAAAACCCCTACAATATCATCGAAGGCATAATAGACCTTGTCTCTGTAGGCATGTACTCGTTGATATATTCCAAATACGTCAGAAACTCACATTCCAAGAGGATACTACTAGAGTTGGAAAAGTACATAGAAGAGGACGTCAACGGCAAGTTGTTCAAGCTGAGGCCCAATCTCAAGCTTATCCTGTTGCGAAAAACAGGCTATCTTTCAGTAAGTACAGTGCGAATATTGTTGCGAATAATACTAACCTTTAGCTCGATTTCCAGATCCCCAAACCATAGCATACCTTTATTTCTTATAGCAACTAGATATAGATTATCTAAATAGTATACAGCATATTAATTCTACTCTTGAATACCGTTCTTTCTCTCACTATTCTTGTAGTCCATTTCGTGTCATCGCATTGTCTGCAGGTCGGCTCTTGACAGATGAGCTTCAGTACAAGTACCATTCCACAACGAATGTTTCGATACCTACCCAAGAAAATGGACGGAGTATTTGCTATATATAAGCCCTCGGGAGTCACATCTGCCCATTTCATAGGAGAACTTCAAAAGGTATTCACCAAATCCGACGTGTTCAGCCAGGACTTGGAAAATGCCCGGAAAAAAGCCCGCTACGATCTTGGAAGTAACAAAACCTGGTCCAAGCAGAAGGTGGAAAAGAAAGTCAATGCTTTGAAGGTCAAAATCGGCCATGGAGGCACCTTGGATCCCTTGGCTAGCGGTGTTCTCGTGATAGGTGTAGGTTTGGGCACAAAAAAATTGCAGCACTACTTGACCGAATGCAAAAAGCAATACGAAACCAAAGCCTTATTGGGAATTTCTACTACCACCGGAGATTCCGAAGGTGAGATCATCACTAAGAACAAGATAGACCATATCACCAAAGAAATGGTTAAGGAGACTGCAGCCAAGTTCATAGGCGACTTGAAGCAAACTCCTCCGATTTTTTCAGCCTTGAAAATTAACGGCTTGCCATTTTACGAGTACGCCAGAAAGGGTATCCCATTGCCCGTTCCAATCAAAAGTAGAGATATCAAGGTTTTTGATATTGTAGTGCATGAAGAAGACTCTTTGAGGGAAGACCATGAGTTTGAAAAGCTTGAGAGTCAATTAGACGAAGACGGCAAGCCTAAGGAGCATGGGTTGGCCAATAATCCTACGTTGAACGATTCGCCATTGTTCTTTTCCAAGCAATATGTTGAAAAGGCCAAAAGCGAAGGTCAGGACGTGAAAGAGGAAAACATAATCAAGCCTCTTTTGCTTGAAGACGGCGAGACCTTACCTGAAAAATTGCCCATGATCCACTTTACTGCTGATGTTTCTTCAGGAACTTACATCAGAAGTTTGGTCAGTGACTACGGGAGAGCCTTAGGATCGTCTTCATACATGGTAGAACTCATCAGAACGTGTCAATCCGACTGGAAGATGGGCAAAAATGTGTTTAAGTTGGAAGACTTTACTCAGAGAGACCAAAGAATATGGGGACCGGTCTTGAAAAAGGTTTTGGATAACGGTCCTAATGTTGATGTAGAGCAAGAATTGGACCAGTTTTCTGCCAATATCACTCCTTTAATTGAAAAAGAGAAGGAAGTGTTGGAGAAAAAGAACGAAAAGGAAAACGAAAAAGACACCACCGAAGCCAAAGAGACTATCGACACCAAAGAAAGTAGTGAAATCAAGGACGCTGAGAAGTCTGAAGTCAGCGAAAGCGATACTCTTCACCAAAAACGTCCTATAGATAAGGTAGACTAGTAATGATTACTTTTATAGATTCATTAGCCTATTTAGTAAATGACGCGCATAAATTTGATTGATGCATTTTTCAGCGTGCGATGACTGCGATGACTGCGATGACTACCTACGTCAGTATATCAAACACCATGCTCAGGTTTCCCATTCGTAGAGCTTTTAGTAGCGCAGCACGGGTGTGGGAGCAGTACCACGCACGCACCACCCTCCATCCCACCGATTTCAAGCTCCAACAGCCCGGTCCCGCATACAACTCAGTGTTGGTATTGGCGACCCCCAGCAACTTGCCGCAAGTCATTGAGCAGTCGATAAACTTGTACCAAAATTCGAATGTGCAAGTACTTGTGGCCGGTGTGGACACTGTTGCGCCCAATTCTGCAAGAAACGGTATTTCCGAGCTCTGGTTGGACGAGCATGTCACCATCACCCAGCCAGTACAGGTGGAGGAGAGGGACGATATTGGCACCCCACCAAAAGAAAGCGATGGAATACATGCAGTGCTGGCACGCAAGAACTGGAAAAGCATTGAATCGAGCCTCAAGCTCCATTTCAATCCCACCACATCTCTCGATATCAAGCTCGCTAATACAGTCTTCAGCACCGGCAACTTGGTGACTATGTACTATCTCCAGCCCGGAGCCACAGAAGACAGTAATAACGGACACACGTTGTGTGATATGACAGTGGAGTTCCCGCTGTGGCTAGTCAAGTCTTCTCGTAAGGTTCAAACCACCGACAACTGGACCCCGCTCTACGACTACGCTACCGAGCCTGAGTTGATTGTCACCCAATGCACAGGAAACTTGGTCAAAATGGTCAACGACCAGTCTGCGTCGGGCTATTTAGAGAACAACGACCGTTTGATGGGCATTGCCTCGAAGGAAACCCAAGTCTACGTGAAATTGTACCGCGACGATCAAGTTCGCAAGTACGAAGTGATTGCTGGCGGAGGAGGCTGGGGAGCCAAAGCCAATATCTTGGCCCTTTCTCCCGATGCAGATTTAGTCAAGGGCGACAGGATCGAGTTCTACATGCTTACGCCTACGGATAGACATCAAAAGAAGAGTATAGTGGATAACATTTCTCCCGATCAGCTCGTCTTTGAGGCCTCCTACGAGCAGCAGCTGTACGCACTGGAAGATAGCGAGGCGAAAAATAGCGAGAGCCTCGAGATTTTCGGGTGCGGCAGCGAGGAAGGGTTCCTCTTCAACGGCGTGCAACACACCTCAGCTGGAGAACGAGTAAGCATAACTATCTAATGATTCATGAGCGAAAGCGAATGAAGCGATGAAACAGACTTCAAGCAGTAATAATAAAAGCTTCATGAGCGAAAGCGAATGAAGCGCTTTTCTAGGATTTTTTAATTCTTAATCAACTACTTGAAGTCTATTATGACTTGTACATAGTAATTGTCTATATAACTATTGACTATAAGACTGTATATATGGAGATTTTAGCGGGTCGGAAAAGGAAAGCGTCTATGGGTTCGCGACACCAACTCCGCGTAGTACGGCTCGTTCTCGGGCGTGATGTAGCCGTGTCTGATGAGAAAGTCGATAATCACCAAGGCACAGTTGGGCTTGAACTCCCCAGCAAACATGCGACGATACACTTCGTCGATGTCCATAAGAGTGAAATCTTCGGCCTCGCCGTCCTGTGGAGCTGGAACGGGTTCGGTCTCACCGGAAAACTCAAGATCGTAAATGTACTCCACCTCGGGCTGGACTCGCTCATCGTCTGTTTTGTATAAGTACAGCACCACGCCGGCACTCCTGGCGTTTTTCTCTACGAACTGCTGGCTCAATCCTGCCTCCTCGTAGCATTCTTTCACTACAGTGTCCCAAATTCCGTGTGGGTACCCTAATCCTCCGGCCACCGTATTGTCGAGCATGCCTGGAAAGGTGGGTTTGGTGGCTGATCTGCGCGGAACCCAAAACTTGAGCTTGCCGTTGGAGGAATTGGATTCACTGACGTATCCATTGATATGGACCCCATACGTGACCACTCCTAAAATCACCGATACGGCTCTTTCTACCTGGAAATACGGCGTGCTGGTGGGGTTATATACAGTGTAGAGTTCGTTTCTCCAGCCCTTGGCCAAAAGTTCATCAAACTCGGGTTTGGCTTTGAGTTCAAGTCCAAACTCTTCAAAAAGCTTGTTTCGTTTGTCAATTGTGTCATAACTTCCATCGATAATTATGTTTTTGCCATTACTAGTGAATCCCGGGCGGTCAAAGTGATGGGCGAGCGACGGAAGAACGTATCCTAGCGCGGTGGTACCGTCATGTGCAATTATCGTATAGTACTCATGTTCTGCAGCATAGCTGAAACTGTCGACTTGATCAATAATAGACAATGCCTTCGACATCTAGAATTGCTAACTAAGAGAGATAGAAGACGTACAAGACATGCAAGACATATTTATACATTGTGTCACGTGTGCAGATCTTCCAACTACAAATCTCATATAGACGATGGTTTAGTAGTACAAGCTGAGATATGCTGTTACAAGGGTGTAATTGGGATGCAGCGGATAATATGCCGCTAAAGATTGCCGGAATAGTGCAACTTAATAGTTTCGCGACCTAAAGGTTTGCAACTAAAGTTCGCACCTATTCGCATGGGTGCAAAATATAACCAGCCACTAGTTGCATCGTCAGATATCTACCGTTATAGCATCTTAGCATCATTACATCTTATATACTTTTGCCTCTATGTTTTTTCTGATTTTTTAATATTTTGCCTAAATTTTATAAAATTGCCCAATGTTCGTGTCAAAGTCAACCTCTTGAAATTGAACGTCACCCATTTTATTACATTATAGATTGGTCAATAAGGTGGTTAATGAAAAGGTTGGTACGTACTTTGCAGAATGCCTCGTTTTGCAGTGTTCTTGCTAAATTTGCGAATACTGATGCTGCGGCCGACTTGAAATTGTGACCGCGCTAGTCGCTATTTTTATCGCTACTCTCGTTCACTACTCACTCACTTACTTTCGACCACTAGTTACTTTGATTGCTTAACCACACTACCTAATACCTCTAGCCTTCTATATACCTTGCACACAACCTACTCTCCCAATATACTCCTCTCCTTTTCCTCTCTTTCTTTCTGCTCCCTCCTATCTGTCAGTGTCTGGTAGTCTCAGTAGTTGCCACCGGTCGTGCCCGTCCCGCCCCTGAGAACAACACAACAAGTACACGAGATCAACTCCACAAGCTTATACTCAACCATCAATCATGGATGAACTATTAATTGCCACTATCAACAAATTACAGGACGCGTTGGCTCCGTTGGGCGGGGGCTCCTCGTCCCCAGTTGATTTGCCCCAAATTACCGTCGTTGGTTCCCAATCGTCTGGTAAATCGTCTGTGTTGGAAAACATTGTTGGTAGAGATTTCTTGCCCAGAGGTACCGGTATCGTCACCAGAAGACCATTGGTGCTTCAATTAATCAACAAAAGACCCACTTCTTCCGCTTCTAGCAACGATTTGATCCAAATCAACACCACCAAAGAAAACGGCGAAAAATCAGAGAACAACGCCGAAGAATGGGGTGAATTCTTACACTTGCCAGGCAAGAAATTCTACAATTTTGAGGATATTAGAGATGAAATCGTTAGAGAAACCGACGCCAAAACCGGTAAAAACTTGGGAATCTCGCCGGTTCCCATCAACTTGAGAATCTACTCTCCTCACGTTTTGACCTTGACTTTGGTGGATTTGCCAGGTTTGACTAAAGTGCCTGTTGGAGACCAGCCCAAAGATATAGAAAGACAAATTAGAGATATGATCATGAAGTTTATTTCCAAGCCTAACGCCATTGTGTTGTCGGTAAATGCCGCCAACACCGATTTGGCCAACTCGGACGGGTTGAAATTGGCCAGAGAAGTCGATCCCGAAGGTTTGAGAACCATTGGTGTGTTGACAAAGGTTGACTTGATGGACCAAGGTACTGATGTTATTGATATTTTGGCCGGTAGAGTTGTGCCTTTGAGACTCGGGTATGTTCCAGTGATTAATAGAGGTCAAAAGGATATTCAGTCCAAGAAAACTATCAGAGATGCATTACAAGATGAAAAGATTTTCTTTGAAGAACATCCTTCTTACAAGGCAAAGGCCCACTACTGTGGTACTCCGTACTTGGCCAAAAAGTTAAATGTCATCTTGTTAAATCACATCAAAGGTACTTTGCCAGACATCAAGATGAGAATCGAGCACTCTTTGAAGAAGTACCAGAACGAATTAGCATTGTTGGGACCCGAAATGGCCGAATCCCCTACTTCCATCGCTCTTAATATGATCACCAACTTCACCAAAGACTATAACGGAATCTTGAATGGTGAATCCAAAGAGTTGTCTTCACAAGAGTTGAGTGGTGGTGCTCGTATATCGTTTGTTTTCCACGAAATCTTCAAGAATGGTATTTCTGCTCTTGACCCATTTGACCAAATCAAAGATGCTGATATTAGAACTATTATGCACAACACCTCTGGTTCTGCGCCTTCTCTTTTCGTCGGCACCCAGGCGTTTGAAGTTTTGGTCAAACAACAAATCCACAGAATGGAAGAACCTTCGATCCGTTGTATCAACTTGATTTTCGATGAATTGGTCAGAATCTTGTCGCAAATCATTTCTCAGCCTCAATACTCGCGTTATCCTTTATTGAAGGAACAATTGTCTCAGCACTTTATCCAGTTCTTAAGAGACGAGCTTATTCCAACCAATGCCCTTGTTACCAACATCATTCAATCTGAAGAAACCTACGTCAATACGGCGCATCCAGACTTGTTGAAGGGATCCCAAGCCATGGCAATTGTAGAAGAAAAATTCCACCCTAAACCGCAAGTTTCTGTTGATCCAAAGAGCGGTAAACCTTTGCCTCCAAGCCAACAGCAACTGCCTCAACAACCACAAAAGGACGAAAACTCCAATGGATTTTTCGGTGGCTTCTTTTCTTCAAAGAACAAGAAGAGATTGCAATCCATGGAAGCTCCTCCTCCAGTGTTGCGTGCCACCGGTAACATGTCCGAAAGAGAAAGCATGGAAACCGAAGTCATCAAGTTGCTTATCGCGTCATACTTCAACATTGTCCAAAGAAACGTGGCTGATATTGTTCCTAAGGCCATTATGTTGAAGTTGATTGTGAGATCCAAGGACCAAATCCAAAGGCATTTGTTGGAAAAGTTGTACAATTCTCCAGACTTGGCCGATATGGTTAAGGAAAACGAAATGACCGTGCAAAAGAGAAAGGAATGCTTGAAGATGGTCGAAGTCTTGAAAAACGCCAGCGAAATCGTCTCTAGTGTATAGCTAAACTAATTAGAAGCCTGTTATTCCTGTTTGAGTAAATATACGTAAGAGCATAACTCTGTTTATTTTTCATGCACGTGAGTGGCCCTTATCAACCAAAATGTCTCAAAAATCCCGCAAGCAAGACACTTGCTAAAGTATAGTCAACACGTTGGTGTCCCATGCTAATGGTATACCCGTACCCAATGCTTTTGTTAGTAGTTACAAGGGTCATTTGGGTCGCTACCTCGACCCGAACGCTCTCTCCCAATCTCTTTCCCCTTACAGTAACGCCCGCCCGGCAATAACCCCAGAAGCCGCTGACTCATGCAGGAAATTGCAACCCTTTATTTCTTATAGGAAAAATTTTTCTGAAACATTTTGAGTGATCACCTTCTTTTGTCATTGATACTAGCATAGCAAGTTACAAGTAATACTTTGATTCAAGCTACAATTGCACAGTCTCAAAAGTAAGAACTACATTACATTCTAAAGAACTTAAACCTGAAATTTTAGCGTCAAACCCTGCGGATCATCAACAGATTCTCAGACAACGATAGTGAAAAACTCTAGTTAAAGCTATCGTCAAAATATCGAACCCACTGGCTAACTCAATTTGATTATATGCCTAAAAAACCAGCACGACAGTCCCAATTTTTCAACAAACTTATTGAGCCTGGATAACACATACTATCCAGCAAACAAATTACACGAACTACTTATCGAGACTATTTCTAGCGAAATATCTCCAGATTTACATATTACAACAGTGCCCACAATTCCTTCAGTTAACTCTTGCTGACATCGAAATTTAGATTCACTGCAAAAACCCTTCAAAAAATAGAAAAAAAAATCCTAATCGAAGTCCACCATCAGTTCTTCCTATCATCATCACTAATTAATATTATTTGAAACGTTTCTTGCTACTTCTCTCTTCGTTTCAAACTTGGTATTAATTAAAATTTCCCTTAATTTAAGAGCAAGTTTCAATCCACCTTAAAAGAAAACCATACAATTCAATTTGTACTAAAAAAGACTATAAAAAAAAGTGTTCATTAAGAACTAGATAAAACAAATACAAAAAATCGCCTTCTTCAAGCTATGGTTGCTCCTGCCTACGTCAATGATATTTATGTGGACCATACTTTGTCTGCAAACTTAGATTCTACTTATGCCTTTGAAGGACCTGAAAAGTTATTAGAACTTTGGTTCTGGAAATCAGAAAATGATTTACCTGAAGGTTACTCTTCCGAAGGTCTTAGATCCATTGCTTTAGAGCAATGGGTCAAGATCTTGGACTTGGTCAATTGCAAGATTTTGTCGATGAAGTCTTCCAAATTCATGGATGCCTACCTTTTAAGTGAAAGCTCCTTGTTTGTGTTTCCTCATAAGATGATTCTCAAGACTTGTGGAACAACGACCACTTTGGCTTGTGTCGACAAGTTATTTGAGATCATTCAAAACGACTATCTCAAGGGCCAGGAACTCAACTCCAAGAGTATCCACAGAGTTTTCTACTCCAGAAGATCTTTCATGTTTCCTGAAAAGCAAGCTTACATTCACAAGGACTGGAAAAACGAAGTCAACTTGTTGAACAAGCACTTTATCAACGGAAAGTCTTACATTGTTGGAAACTACAACTCCGATGACCATTGGTACTTGTACATGGGGGGCAGCAATCCGGAACATAGCCCTGCTAGTCCTGGTAAGCACGATCAGACCTTTGAGATCTTGATGACTGAATTGGATCCTGCCAGATCTGCCAAGTTCTTCACTTCGAGAAAGCCAGGTGCTGAGAGTTTGATCCAGTCGGAGGCCGAAGAATCGGATTTGGGTCACTCTATTGGTATGGAAACCATGCAAGAAACCAAACTCGATGCGATCTTCCTGCCTTCCAAGCCCAAGAGAGTCACTCAATTGCCATCGCCTTCTTTGTCAGACAACTTGGAATTGGACGAGGACTTTGAAGAGAACTGTTCATTGGGCGAATCCAATTTTGAGCCAAAATCCAAGAAAGGAATCAATTTTATCCATGATGCGTTTTCTTTTACTCCATGTGGATACTCTTCCAATTCCATTAGTTCCAATGTCTCGAGTTACTATTATACTCTTCATGTGACTCCGGAATCCGGCTGGTCATTCGCTTCGTTTGAGACCAATTATCCATTCGGAGATGAGCATGCCGAGGTTGATATCACCGATGTTTTGTGGAGAGTCTTGGACATTTTCCGTCCCAACAGATTCTCTATGACTTTGATCAACCAAGAAGACGAATCTGACGAGGAATGCTTGATTAGGTTGCAAAATTCGTGCAAATCCTTGAAGGATTATTCGTACCAGAAACAAGAAAAGGTTATGTACGATTTGCAGGGCGAGTACAGATTGTTGTACTACAACTTCAAGAAGACTGTCTAATTGTTTTGTTTTATGTTTATTCAGAGATGCTGGATGTTCGTTGTAGTTGGTTTGAGTATTCTTTTTTCTCTACAGGTGGTCGATCATTCAGGTCCTGATAATACAAACTATAGAACTTATAAACCAAACTACATGTAGCAAAGTAGATCCTCAATAAGATCAATTATACCAAAGTAGAATTCATGTAGATCAAAAGAGAAGTTATTTAAATTCAATTACTCGTAGTGCTGAATTACTACTAATTGTCTAGATTCTATCATTGAGGCTCATTTCAAGAATTAATGACTAAATAAAAGGGCTTTTATGTTCACTTTTGATGGAAGTGTCGGATAAATAACTTAATTATTTGTAGAGGATTTTTTTTGTACAATTTGGCACACTACTAATTAAGTGACTCGTTACATTGTTTTCAGTAATTCGACATTGTGTTAGTCAGTGTACTGAGTTACATTGATTAATATATACATATTAATATGGAATAAATAAAAGTTAAACTAATGTAGATTATTTTTTATCATTCATTTGGATTTATTTTAGTAATTGAAATAGTTGGATCAACATATAATGACAAGAATGAAGCAAAAAAAAATCTATCTATTTACTGATTATTAGTTAATTAGTTTACTTGAATTTCTTACCGAAGAGGATGACCTGTAATTGATCGTACATGGAGATAACACCGGCACCGGCGACACCTCTCAAGATGTTAGCACCACAACCCTTGAACAAGGACTTGACACCTTCAGCAGCAACAACCTTCTTGAAACAGTCGAAAGCACCGTTGTACTTGACGGCTTGACCAGAGGTCATCATCATTCTTCTTCTAACAGTGTCCAATGGGTAGGAAGCAGTAGAAGCACCGGTGGTAACAGTCCAACCTAACAAGAAAGAGGCCAAGAAAGAACCTTCCAATGGACCAACCAAGACAACAGGCTTCAAGGAGTCGTACAAACCGAAGTACAAACCTCTGTAGACAATGATACCGACAACAGATGGACCGAAACCTCTGTATAAACCAGCAATACCATCAGAAGCTAAGGTCTTCTTGTAAACATCTAACAAACCGTTGAATTGTCTCTTACCGTCACCACCCTTGGTAGACTTAGCATCGTTAGCCAATCTGGTTCTGGCGTAGTCCAAAGAGTAAACGAAAGCCAAGGAAGTGGCACCAGCCAAACCACCGGAAGCCAAGTTACCGGCGAACCATGGCCAGTAACCTTCGTCCTTCTTGAAACCGAACAAAGCCTTGAACTTGTCCTTGAAGGCAAAGTTAAGAGCTTGGGTTGGGAAGTATCTGATAACATTGGCGGTGTTACCTCTCCAGAAAGAACCAACACCTTCTTGAGCGGCGGTTCTTCTGAAACATTCAACGATACCGTCGTACTTTCTGGCCAAACGACCTTGCTTGATCATTTCATCTTGGTTTTGAATCAACAACTTAACTCTTTCAATTGGAGCAGCGGCGGTCTTGGAGACGGCGGCGGAAACACCACCCATCATGAAATCAACGAAGAAAGAACTATCCATCTTGTAATACTATTTGAATATATTGGTCTATGACTAGATGCTAAAAGAATAAGGGAAAAAGGGGATAAATCTCACTTATATATTGAATCGGCCTGCGCGCTGAAAAATTTGCTTCTGCCGGGGGGAATCGGGGGAGAAATGGGCAACCCTGATTGGAGGACAGCGTGCCGGGTAACCCATTTTTGGTGATCAGTCCTGCAGGATGTTGCGAAAGGGCGGCTTCAGGTTATGTGCTGGTGACGTTCCGAGGGTGTATTCCGAGGGTGGGATCAACACCAATTATGCTTGGAGAGAAGCTGCTGCGAGACGACAGCGGTGGTGGTGAGGTGGTTACTCTGGCAATGGTGCGGGAGGGGTGCTTGCGCAGAAACAGGAACCACTGCGTGCTTACTTTTCCTCAATTGGCAGGTATGGGTCCTGGTGGCAGAATCTGTGTACTCTTCCAGTTCCCAATCATCGCGTAGCGCGTCGCTAGAAATTCACTACAGCCTAAACTATTCCACCTCGGTGCTCAGTTCCCCTTTGAGACTTATTTGGTGCGACTCTCTAACGTAAATAACTGTGCGGCCCTACCAAGTAAATATTGGCACTTTCTTTTATTTTTTTCTAGGCTCTCTTCAGGCTGTGACACTCCGACGGTGCCGTACCAACTTAGCTACGTATGTTGCCGAGAACGCTACGTCTGGCCCTAGATTCGGGTCTACATTGATGATCTGGTCATCTCTGTTACCTGTCGCCCGTTACTTAATTGTCTAATTTACTACACCTGACCATTTTCATTACCGTCTCATTGCTCTGCTCGGCTTCCCTTTTGCTGCCCCACTCTTATTGTTCGCTTCCGATCTCACCCTTCGAATATTCTTTTTTTGTACGACCTTTTCAATTTTCACTCTTCTCATTGGAGCGTGAAATGGAGTCCACGTTAACACCGAAGCCAATACCGTTTATGCAACACTAGCTCCCTTTTCCCGCACTCACCCATGTAGACAAATAGCAGTAAACTTTTCTTTTCTTTTTTTTTTTTATTGTTGGCTGCAACGGCTGCAAATACTCGTACGACAATAACTAATACTTTATCACAATTCTTATAAAATACTACATAAATATCACTTCTATAAACAACTTCTAACTCATACATTATGAAGGGTTTCTTTTTACAGAGTTTTCACCGTACTGTTCTGAAAACCGTCTGACCTCGTTGGAAATTCTATTAGCATCCCGTTGGTTATTGTTAAAGTCTTCCATGGCGATCTCTTCCGTTTTAATAGTGCCCAAATCTCCCGTCGATCCATTGTATGTATCTATCAACGACGAGTTGTCGTAGTATGACGAGACTTTGGCTTTTCTTTTAAAGATATCCAACACCGATCTTCTTTTGATTGGCAGCTGTCTCAAGCCACTCGTTCCGGTATTTTCGCCCATATTTCTGGGGTCAAGCTGGTTGCTTCTTTCGGGACTTTTCTTGGTGTCTTCGGGGAAGGGATCCACAACCACCATTTCAGGTCTATGTACAAAATCGGCTTGTCTTCCGTTTTCAAAATCACTGCCAGAAGAACTGGTAGTGGTGTTTTTGTAAAATGAATTTGCTGTTTGGGGCAGCGAACTGGATCCTTCTGTGGAACCAACATCGTTGATCTTTGCTCTATTAGGATCGGTAGGATCATAGTCGTATGGGTACATGTTAAAGTCACCTCTTTGGGCGCATTCTCTGATAATGTCAATGTCTTTTGGCCAGTAAACTCTCTGGAGAATATCGTATATGAATCTTGGAATAAGACAACAGACAATTCCAATGAAGGTACATGCCCAATACGAAGCCGAGCCAAAGACTTGGGCAGCAGCTTGGTAGAACTCGTCACTGGCTGTGGTGGCGGTCCAGACACCGGTCCAGAAGAAAATGATAATAATAGATATAGCAACAATCAATACCGACAACCAGTCCCATCTGTACTGATGAGACAAGATGTACAAGTTGCAGGCAATACATGAAATACTGGTGACCACAATACCCATCCAGAACCTGTGGTCAGCGGGTCTTCCGCTCATATCCACAAACCCTGTCCTGTACATCAAGTACGGGAAGAAATACGAAATACATGCTTGGTAAATGGCATCGGACAAATAGATCCAAAACTTGACTTCTGTCCATTCAGATCTCAAGATACCAGTTCTGTAAAGCTGCGGCACCACCAACGATACCTTGGCTTCTGCGTCCTGATCAAAGACTCCCATAAAGATAGGAGGCAACGACGTGAAGGCCAAGTTATAGAACATCAAATAGGTGAATTCGAACAAGTAGGTGCCGTCGAAATTACAGTAGATTCCGTACCAGAACAAGGAGAATGTGAAGATGGCATTTTTGTAGAAGAAACTAGGAATCATTTCACTGAATCTCTTGTAGGACCATCTTCCATGCGCCAATAACAACTTGGCCAAGAATCTGAACTGGCCCACGGCGTAATCTGACGACATCACTGCTTGTCTACCTTCTTCACCGGCAATACCTACACCGATATCGGCAGCCTGAATCATAGCCACATCGTTAGAACCGTCTCCAATAGCCAATGTCATAACGTCCAAAGTGTCCTTGACAAGCTTGACCACAGCAGCCTTTTGAGCTGGCGACACACGGCAACACAACACGGCCTTACAACGTTTGCAAAGTAACAAGAACTTACGCTTTGTATCAGGATTCAACAAGGCGATTTTCAAGGCGTCACCATCAATGACCACCCCGAACCTTGGATCAGGAGGAGTGTGGTCGCCAATGGTGGCTTCCAACTCCTCTACCAGACCAGTCGAATTGAAGTATCTGGTCAAGAAATGGCTGATCAAGTAGTCGATTAAATTGGCATCTGATAAGTCGTCGTAATTTGTAACGTTGTAGTTTTGGATTTCATCTTCAGTGAGTTCTGTTTTCAAGAGCAACAATTCCATATCGTTTCCTAATAAGTTACAAGAAAAACCAATGTTGATGGCAGTCTCGACTTTATCACCTGTGAGAACCCATAACTTGATACCGGCGTCTCCGAGAAGAGAAATGGCATCTGGAACACCGTCCTGTAACTTGTCTTCAATGGCAGTACCACCCAACAAAATAAGTTCTCTTTCGATGGAGTCAGCCACGGCTTCCATTTTGTCTTCTCTATTTTCTAAAGAAGAAGCAGCCTCTTGATGACGCGCGTTCCATTCTTGATACTGGGCCCAGCTAAGTTCTCTTTGGGCAATACACAAGGTTCTCAAACCTTCGGTAGCAAAAGACTCGAGGTGTTCAGAAGTAGAGTCCAATAAGTCACGATCATTGTGTTGCTTCGATAATCTGCTATAGATAATCGAATCGGCACCTTTACAGATCAACAAAGCTTTGGGTTCGTCGTTAGGGTTGCTGGGTGGAAGCTTGATTATGGTACTCATTCTCTTTCTGGTAGAGTTGAATTCCAAAGTATTCAACACCTGATACTCTTTAGTGACTCCATGCTCTTCTACCAAAAAACCCTTTTTGGTGTTGGCCTTGAAATTGTATCCCAAAGCTCTGGCCGTTCCTACCAATGCAGCTTCATCGGGTGATTGTGCCTTTAACAAGACCTTTTCTGGGTTCTTGGGGTCCTCTTCAACCAATACAGAGTGACACAATGCTAACGATAACATGAAGTTTTCATTACATTGCTTCTGGTGCTCACCGCTCATTCCTTTGAGATCGTCGATGAACTCAGAAGATACGAAAGTCAATTCGTCGTCATAAAGGTGGCTCATCTTGGAGTCGGCATGAAGATTTTGGATCATCAACTTGTGGTCTTTGGCAATAATCTCTCTTTGAACAGCAGCTTCAGTTTCTACGTCCACACCCTGTCTTTTTCTCAATCCTGCCAACGCTTCAGTATAAGCTTTACCGTACGAAACACCGCCAATGGTACATTTCTTGAATTCCATCAAGTTCTGCGTCAATGTACCGGTTTTGTCACTGAAAACATACTCGATTTGGCCCAAGTCATCGGAAATACCCCACGATTTGGGAGTACATGGATAATCCAATCTTTCGTAGTACATCGCCACGTCCGAGTAGATAAAGAAAGCCTGGGCGGTTTTGATGATTTCGATCGTGATATAAAGCGAAATAGGCACCAAAGATTGGTACAAGATAAGGGCTACGAAGAAAGAGACAATACCGTTGGCAGCAGGGCTTCCGGCGATCGTACCGAACTCGTAGTAATCTCGCGATATTCCTGTTTCTCGATAGTACAAACCGTTGACGAGTCCGGCAGCAAAACAGATGATGAATATAATGATGAAGTTCAAGTAGACATAGTAGTTCAAGTCTCTTGATATTCTCGACTGCTTGGTAGGCGTTATACCGGCATTCAACATGATTTTGGTGTCGTCACCGGTAAATGCTACAATACCCACTACCCACTTCGTATTTCTCAAAGAACATCCTCTGAGCAACATGTTGTTGATAGAAATAGATTCTTGACGAGGTTCGTTTTGTGCGTCAAAGTACTTCAAATTACCTTGGTAAGAGTACAAGTTAGGATGGGGCCCTTCACTGTCGACCTGGAACTGGTGGCTGATCAAATCGTCGGCCTTTTCAATCTTCTGATCAAGTGAACCGTACTTCAATGCTTGCCTGACTTTCAAGTTGGTTTCACCATCCAAATTCTTGGTTTCGACGTAACAACAGTTGTCGGCATCACTAGTAGCCAATATGATCAAATCGGCTGGGATTTCGTCGTTGTTGTATATTCTGAGCATATCACCCACTCTGACATCTTTCCAGTACTTCTTGGTAAATTTAAGGGTCTTTTGGCTGTGTTGATGCTGTGAGTGCTGGAACGATCTGCGATTATCTGAGAATGGATTGCCGGACGATTCTATAACGCTGTCAATGGCGGTGGTATCGTTTCCTACGGCAGATTCCATAGAGTTACGACCCGCAAACTGACTGTCGAACGACTTTCTGGCCTGTGCAGGGTCTTCGGCACCGCCTAGTTGCTTTTCACGCTCTTTTCTGGCTCTTCCTTCCTTAGTCAAGTTTCTCTTGGCTTTACCAATTCCTTTGAACAAAAGCCTCGAGTTGGCTTTCTTGAATTTCCTCCACAACGACACCTTTTCGTCGTTAACATTGTTGTTTTCGAGAACATAATCGGTATCATGCTTTTCTTGGGTCAATATATGGGTGATTTGGTTATTGATTTCCATATCTGTCAGGGTTCTTCTGGAATCTTCAATGGCGTCTTTGATAGCAGTAATACACACAATGACAATTAATGGCACAGCTGCTAGCACAGGCGATGGAACACCAAAGATTTCGAAAGCACCCAAGATAATCATGGCCAAAAAGTAGATATTGGCCACATTATGAATGAACTGGTTCCAGATATTTTTCGGCAAGAAACTCAATGGCGTATACTTGGTGGTTCTGATCTTGTTTCTTGGATAGTTTGTCAAAGGGTGGCCCGTTTCGGGGTCCCTGAACTCGTCCGGAAGCGGTTGGTTGAACACAATGGTTCTTTTCTCGTCTTTTCTATCGGTGGCTTCTTTGGGCTCTGCATATTCAGGAACACTTTCTTCGTTTTCACCATTGTGCGGAGACCCGTAATCGTCAATTATATCTTCTTCGATAGTGTTGGGTCTTCTTATGGAGTCTAGCCTCTTTGGTTTTTTGGACCGCGTGTGTCTCAAACTGCCGTGGCTAGGACTCAAAAGGCCCTTGAGAGTCTTTGAACGACTCAAGTTTTCTTTCTTGGGTCTTCCGTGCTTATTTCTGGTGGTACCCCACCGATGCCTTTTCATGAGTGTTTCTTTTCTATTCAAATTAGGATTTGCAGGCTCATCAAGGTGGTAAAACTCCTCGGAATCTTCTTCACCTGGCTTGGTCGAAAGATCAAATGAGTCTTGTATGAATGGAGATTGTGGTCTTTGTAAATCGTACACTTCGTTTTCATGTATGACATTCCTTTGGTCGAGAAACGGCGACTGGATTCCTTTGGATGAGTGTGTTGACATGGTAGGAGACAGAATGGCGGGTCTATGTGAATTGCTGGAGCTTCCAGAAGGTATTTGGAACCTCAACGACGATTTTCGCCCAGGGGTAGACGGGAACCTGCTGTGATCTACGTTGATATTGGGAGTAGGCATGGCCGACCCAGCGGTGGTGAAACTGTCGTTATCTGAAGGTCCTTCATGGAAACTTGTGTGTGCTGATCCCGATGATGATGGTGCTGACTCATTTATGAAGTTTTTGGCACGGGGAGGCGAAGATATGTTGATGGAATTACGGTTGGTTTGGCTGCCATTATCGTTTAAGAAAGAAAACGAGCTATGGGTGGTGTTCAGCTCCTGATAAAACACCGAGTCTTCATTTTCACGGTCCTCAAAAGGGCTATTTTTATCTTTAGACATAGTCTAGTGTCCCTCGCGTATATGGGTGCTTTAGATGGGAGCGTGATAGAATATTTGAATGCGGTGCTTGCAAGATGGTTTGTGATGAATTAGTAAGGTATGTAGTGAAGGAAGATGAGATACCAAGATAGTTTACTGTGTTCGGGCGCTGAATGTCCCGTCCGTACCGGATTAGTTGGGTAAGATGAAAAAAAAATTCGGAAGGAGGTTACGATTTGAAATGTGCGAGATTGCAACGGGAGTGGCTAAAAGGTGATCCGATGCAAAACAGGGCCCTGGCGGCAAAAATTGAGGGCGCAGTTTTTGAGTTTGAATAATGCCAGTACGAACAGCACAATATATGTTACTATAGATACACGAGCGGTCGAAGGATACTTAAGGAAGAGGTGTGGGAGCCGACTGAGAAAATGCGAGTCCATTAGTAAGAAAGTAGAAACGCGGATATAGCGCGGAGCCAAGACCAGAATCGGAAGGGATGACTGGAGAACACTGGGGAGAGTTTTGGTGGTGGTGGTGTTGGTGTAGAGATGACAGGTGTAGAGATGACGGAGTGTAGAGACAGAGTGGTGCAGACACACCAGGCTTATAGTGCTTGACTATGTAATCTAGCAATACAATGAGATGTGTACGAAAAGAGACGAGCCAGATTCCGCCAACTGCCGCGATATGATTTGGCAATAATACCGAGCCGAACGACTGACAGGTAGTCTAAAAAAAAAATGAAGGAAACGGTCGGCGTGGCGCTATGTTGCCCGGTTGGAGACGGTGAGGTGGCTGGGGACGATTGTGAAGGGGCCGATGTAATCGAAGCACCAATTCTTGGTACTACTTGGTAACAGGCCAGCGGAGGAGTTCTGTGCCGCAAACCTTCGCGGTTACGGGATGGCTCCAAAAGTGATCCGGCCGAGCACCACTACAAACTTTAAAATATTCCCATTCGGCAATCATGTGATTATATAACTATATGTATACATCTGTTCGGAGATGACTTATCGATATAATATAATATACAACTCATCGCATCGGGTCGGACGGTTATATACTAACTACTCGGTGTGACTAGTATCGTAGACGTGACTAACTTTTTTTTTGGTGGGTGCACCAGAAAAAACGCTTATCCGCACCAAATCTCAAGCATTGGATGCAACGGCCCTGGATGCAACGGGACATCACACCCTAGCACTTATATGGGAAAGTAATTGTAGAAGCCTATTTCTGCTTCACAGCATACTTGGCTGTCCACTCCTGAGCGACTTCAATGGCCTTTTTCTCATCCTTTTTCCAGTCCTCCGCCACATCGTTGGCCAAAGGATCGTCAGGATTTGGCGCGCCTAACAACGCCTGGATCGATAGTAAGATCGTCCGGATCTGTAATGCCGGACTCCAGTTATCTTTCAACACATCCAAGCAAATTCTGCCCAATTTGTCGATGTTAGGATGATATATCTTGGTTAAAAACCGCACTTTGGGTGCACACATAGGGTAGTCGTCTGGCAAGTAGAGCTCCAACTGGAATTCTCCATTGGCGTAGGGACTAGACGAGGGCCCGTCGATCGTCACCTCGAAGTAACGAAGGTTTTCTTCCAGCGGCGTGGCAGTGATGCCGGGAACAGGATCAGACACCAACCGCTCTGTTTCCTTGATAATTCTCTTGGGTAACGCTGCCATTCTTGATCTGTGTGCCAGGTTTGCTTAGTTTATCCTCCCTTTTACGCACCAGCAGTCAGTCGCACGATCGCAGTCGTGCGCCCACCGCCTCCACCAACGGGCTTAACAAAGATGTCTAGCAATGACGGGATGTGCTCATCTGGTCAGCACCACAATGCCTCCCACCGTTCGACCCACACCCCCATTTTCACACAGGCTAGTCGTAGGAACCATAGCCACTCTTGCTGGAATATACGTGCTCAGGGACGCCGGAAAAGACTTTGAGTACGTGAAGTTCGAGCCGCATTCACCTGAAGAAATCGAGAGAAGAAAACGCGAAGGTGTAGGACTTCAAATGAGAACGTTGGAAACGAGGACATTGGACTACACACCTGAAGCAAAGGCCAGGCTTAAGAAGTTGGTGGAGGAACAGAATAAAAACAGTGATCAAAACAATGATCCTAGCACTCCAAATGTGGGTGATTCACCCAAATAGCATCATAATATTTAGTTAAATAATATAAAATAAAATCATCACCATCGAATGCAACGACAATCGAGGTGACATTGGCGAATTTACGAATCAAGTCCTATCAAACAACTTTTATGTATTGCCATGTAGTGCCAGGTAGGTGAACGGCTGTCGCTTATCATCGTTCCGACGTTATATTTTGTTGAGCAATTCATTGCATACATCGACGTACGTGCAAACACTGTAGCCTGGGTACCAATGCATGTAATTCTGGAGCGGCATAATTGCACCTAAAATTTTATTCAGTTTTTGCGAAGATGAAAAATTGCGATTGCCCACCAAGTGTGCGGAGTCAAGCGATGGTGCTATATCTCGTTTTTCGTCGGTGAGTATTGTCTACGCTTGGCTGTAGTCATGTTGATGTACCATTTGGCAGCTCGACGCCTCAATACTTAACTCGCAAAATTGAGACAATGGACCCCCAAAACCTAGCTAAAAATATCACTGCCAATGGTGAGGTCTATCATATGCGAGTAATTTGTGAGCGAATCTTCCCTGGGTTGCATGGCGTCCTTTGTTTCTGGGACTACTCTCCGAGAACCACTAACCAATGCACGCTATTTAGTCAAAGCGCACAAAAGCTCACAACATATTTTTGTGGCCCTTTGACAATAGTGCAATCGCTCTCAATCTACACGCGAATATATTGTCTATGAAATGAAACGATCTAGCGAGCCATTTGGAAGGAGCTTGGGCTTGTACCTCCGCACTACATAGATTGCAAACTGTTCTACCCAGTTTTGAACTCAAGAAAATAGCACATCGATTTCAAGCTTAGAACTTGAGATAATAATTATCTCCGCACTTCAAATATTTTCCGCTGCCCGTCGTACTTTATTCTCCCACGTATTCTCTACATATATTACAGAAAATTGTTTGCTGAAATTGAAGGACTTCTTCTAGAGCCCCTCACAGATGACCCCTCAGATTTTTTGTAAGATTAGACGATTACGCCTAGCCAATTATTTAGCAAATTTAATTTAGATGTAAGCATTCAAATAGGTGGCTGAGATAAAGTACGAGTTGTTAAATGTTGTTGGGTGACTTGAGCTTTATGAATCGATCCTCAATTGCGCAATTCAGCGCAATCTAGATATCGCTTGTAGTTGTCAGCTACCCACAATTGGATTCCCTAGCATTTCTTGGAAGTTGTGCTCTGGAATATACCCCACAAATTTTGCGCCGTAGATAATTTAGTGAGTCCTGCTGGTGAATGTGACACAAAACACTTCATTAGGAGGGTTAGTTAGAATGAAGATGGTCGTAAACCTAAAATGTTCCGTCCGAAAAGTACCCCTCTATGCAACCTTATTTTTCTTATTTGCGCATCAATAGGACATATCGCCTATCACTTGTTTAGCCTGAACGGTACGAACACATTTGTAATAGGATTGAATAACCCCTCCCTTACATCGTGGCACATAACTCTCTATGTTGTGAAATTAAGCGGTGCCGTTGGAATGAACGAATGGGCTCGAATACCACCCACAAAATTGACGTAAGCTTATTCTGGTACATACCGATTTTTAAGTTCACCCCCGACGATTGCTCAAAATCTAATGCATACTGATTCATTTTACACATTAAGCATTTTACCTAGATGTTGGATCAAAGAAGGTTTGACCTAAATAGTCCTCTCCAGGACTGAATAGGTTGGATTTAGCCCAATTTACATACATACTACGTCATACAAATTTGCTAACAGGAGGCTTATCCAACGAAAAAATCTAAACCTTCAATCTACATACTCTTGTAGGTAGCCACTAGCAATCAAGCAAATTAGAGGCATTCTGTAGAAATAACAAGGGTATCTGTCTACCCCACCGATATTGATCTCGTCCTCGGTACGTTTGTTCTTCCTCTTATTCATTGTGTTACCCTCACGAGTAATCCTAAGGCGATTTGCGACCCTCACATAGTCAAGATCTTTCAAAAACATATGGAAAAAGCGAAGTGACACAAAACCATTTCCCCACATTTCATCTCAACGCTGAAAAATACTCTGATTGCAACAGGTTAAGCTTTTGGAGGTACCTTGGAATCTAACTGAAATTGGGGTAAGTGGGGGGTACTGGATGGTGGCTGATCATACCTGCAAGCGTTATCGGTTATCGTCTGTACCAGAACAGAATTACATGGCTCAAGAATAGGTCACATATCTAGACTTACAGAGAATGTTTCGTCTCTCCCCCTCAAGGAAAGGGTCTAAAAGAAACTTCACAGCACAGCAAAAAATAATAAACGCAACCTTTAGTCAATGTGTTCTAGGTTTGTAACTGGCGAGGGGGCTCAAAGGTCCTACGGAAGCGGTTAGTATATATTTTTCGGCACTCAGAGATGGATCAACTTGCCCCTCGAGGGGTATTCGAATGGGTCTTCGGATGTCTCCAACGTAACGATACTTGTGATGATGTTCAAAGAATCGTTCGGGCAGAGCTATGTAGATTGATATAGTAAATGAATCAGAAAGGTTATAATGATAATCAACATCGTACAGTAAGAAAGTTACCCAATTACAAGGCGAAGTTGATGATGTTCCTTTACGTAAGGGCCATAGCAAATTAGGCTAATTCTCTGGAGTCAAGGACTATTCAGGAAGGTCGTCGGTCGCTTAACACATGCCATTAGGACTAATTAGTCCACCTACATAATAGGCAGGAAAAAGTGGAGAAGATATTATTATTTGTAATCATTTTGCCGCATTGCTGTCACCGCTAGAGGGGCAAATATTTTTAGTAATTGCGGAAAATAATGTTAGGGCATTTACTAATTAGGCAAAAGAGGAGTACTTAGACTACCTTTTTAGTCGCAAATGAAATTTATGTCTTTACCCGATTAGGAAATTATATAATTATTCTACAGCAACCACTTGCAGCGTGCCTCTATTGTTCTCAGATCAACATCCGAAGGGGTAGGTAGGTGATTTCAAAGTATGATTTTAGGCTTCTAAAGCCTAACACACTATGGTTTGATCCTTTAGGTTTTTGTTACCGGCTAACCCCTCACCGCTCTTTCACGAGCCGTATAGTCCGAGTTATGCAACATTTCGACCCCACCACTCGTATCAGTTGGTTACCACAAGGTACTCGGCACTGACACAAACTGTTGATGTAGCCATATATGGCGCACCACTGTTCGTTGTGAAAGCGGCGAACACTTACTTGTTTACATCTTCCCCAACATTTACCTAAAGCATCTTAAATTACCTACATAGATTCCCATGCAAACACTTTACCAAAAAAAAACCAAACCCAACACGACCGTTGACCATCCACATCCCAGTACTAATCAGTTTAATGCCACTTACCTATTCCGATTATTGGTATTTACTTGTTACCAAAAAGGCAAGTGCATTGAGTCAGGGCTATTGTTAAAATCCATTGTTAAAATTATTTTTCGGGCTAAAACCTCCAGGCTCCAAACGCAATTAGCAGCTCAACACACAGAAGATTAGTTAGGTTAGGTGTAGAGCGCATTATCGATTATTTTCATTTAACTAATCGGGCGGTATGGCATCTGGTCTACTAGGTATCATTCCGCAAAATAGTCTGATGTATCAAGTAAAAAATAAACTCAATTTACATACCCCTCTAGTGAAATTGGATGCAGACAATAAGACGATATGCGTCAGAGCAGCTCTGACTATGATCAAGGCCATTGCAAAAAAAGTGGATGGCCCTGGAGAATTGTGAAGGACGAATTGAATAAATACCCCGGTATTTTCCTCTGGTTCATGTTTGGTTTGTCTAATATTACTTGATATTCACACTATCAATTCTCATACTACTACTATACATAAATAATGACATCACAAGTATTACCACCTGCCAATGGTAAAAAGCTCTGGAGAGTTAAGAGATCAGTCTCCACTGGTAACATTGGCACTGACTCTCCTTCATACAGCTCATTGGAATGCTTGAACAACTCCTTGAAGATCTCACAAGCTGCTGGTAGATTTTCAGTTCGCAGACCTCCTATCAGAAGACCTAAGAACAGACCAGGAAAGCCCAAGGACTTTGTGTTTGTGAACTTGTCTCCTGTCAAAACTGAAGATGCTGAAACTTTCTCTGATGCTGGTTCCTCTTCATCTTCAAGCTCTCCATCACAATCGCCCTTGGAAATGGGCCCCATGCCATACTCACACGACGCTAAATCAAACATGTTTGATTTGCCTCAATTGAACGAGTCTTTGTCTTCTTTGAGTGACAGCGACTCGCTTCTTTCTTCATTCAACTACATGCACGAAGCTCCAGTTGAGTCTATTCCATCTTCAGTTCAATCGAGTCCACAAGACGACTGCATGGGTCTTGGAATCATGAACTTGGATGTGCAAAACTGGGAACAAAACCCATACTTTCAAGAAAGAAACCAAGAACAAATCGACGCTCAATTGTTAAACCAACAATTATATGGCTACCAACATGCTATGATGGAACAATACAAGCAAATTCAGTTTTTGAAGCTGCAATTGATCCAACAAGCTCAACAAACCCAACAAGCACAACAGCCAGTTCAGCAAGAAACTGTCGCTACTCCTTCTGCCAACTACCACAAAAGATCCAAATCCGTTTTGGAAAACCCTAAAAGAAGAGGTAGTGGCCAGTTCCACTTCAAATCATACAACGGTCCTAACAAAAAGCTCAAGCAAATGAAGCTTAGAAGAACCGTTTCTGAACAAGCTCCTGCAAAAGTCTCCCAAACATCGTCCATGCCCACATCGCCTGAAACGTCTGCTGCAGGCAAAGGACTTGTTTTGGATGACTTTATGATGTTCAATGATTCGATGCCTTTGTTGAACTACAAAGAAGCTACAGTGGTGCCAGCACAGGCTGCCGAAGACTATCAAACTTATACCCCAGATTCAGAAATCTCTGAAGATGGTCTCTCGTTACCTAAACATTTCGACAATTCCTTAATTTCTGGTTGTGGAATTGATCAATTCTTGTTGCTGAAACAAGAAGACTTGTTTGCTGGTTTCGTGCCACTTTAAAGGCAGATAACTGCTCCTGTTACGCTTGTGATGACTTTTTTTTCTTTTCTTCGACGGTTTCTACAAAATACTTTCAATTTTCGGTTGTACAATACTAATACTTTCAAAACAATATTATTTATTGATAATGATGATGATACCCTACTATCCCAGATATCTTGATCATACCCCAAAATACCTCAAATACCCCAGTGCTGCAATTGCCCCAATACCCCATTACCCCATTATTTATTATCCACTTTCGGTTTATTCGGTGACCTTCAAAAGTCAAATATTTTATCAAGAATTTCTTCTTCAGTGATGCTTTCGGTTTTCTACTTTTCTCCACATTTCGGAGCGAAAATACTTCGCTAATATTTATTTTTTTCTATTTTTTGTGGAATTTTGGCACTCAAAATTTTTCTATGCATGATGCTCGCTTCGTATTTATTTCACACGCTCGGGCTTTTCGGTGGCTTTATTTTCTTACTATCTTCTTCTTAGGCTATGTGATTTTGCCCAATTACATACGAGAATTAATAACCTGGTTAATACTTAAAAGAATTGCTGTAGATCATAACTAGTAGTTTACAAAGATTTCCTAATTAGCCCACATTCAACTTTTTAGGAAGTCAAATGTGGTATTTGCTAATTTTTCCTAACTTTTCCTAATTTGGTAAATTGATAATGTTTAGTTTTTCTGGCCCCAATAGGAAATTTGGTTCCTAGTGTCCCCTATGAGAAGTAACAATACTAAAAGCTTATTATCCAGCGAGTATATTAATCTTAAGACATTCCGTTTCGTTTGTTATACGAAACATCTTCTATGCAGTTGAATATTGAGTTCCCCTCCGCTCTCCGTCTAATAGCCTATCTTGTGATATGTCTTCGTCATGTCTGTAGTGGGGCTGTGTAATATCTGTTCTCTATACCCTCAACTGTTGAGTTGCTTTCATAATGGCTGAAGTTCTATAGTAGCACGATGGTCATGTAGGAACTGTTAACTTCATAGTCTATCTTTATAAGCCTTCGTACTTTTCAGATCATGGAAGCTTCAGGTGAGAATCACAGTCCTATTTATCTCTTCGCCAAAGCAAGGTCTCACCCTTTGACTGCCACATCAGGTAATTCTTCTTATCATGTCTAACCATCATATCTATCGATGAACGATTCATTCATTAGTGTTATAGCCATAACGGGTTTAGAAACTGATTCTACGATCTAGCTGTGCATTGCCTAAAAAGGGACGTGTTTCTCAATTAGGCTATTTCTGCGAACTTCAATTTTGACTAATCGGTTAATGTAATTACAATTAAGAATTTTCGCAACATTACTCAAATAGGCTACCCCAGAGTCTTGGCCAGTAACAGGCACAATACCAACGGTTAATACCTGATTCTGTATATGGCTTGGGAGACGTTTGATCACGTAGCCTAAAATGGCCTGGACCCTAAATTTCCTAAAACTGCAACTATTTCCTAGACAGCAAAGTTCAATCTTACTAGTCAGACCATAAAATATGCCATATTTCATGTCAAGTCAGATGACTTCCAGATACAGTAACTTTCGTAAAACCACTACGTAATTCGCTGGTAGTTCTTAACTCCATCTGGGTTGATATGCGCTACGTCAATTCATAGATGTGCGTATTATGTAAATGCCAACTCTTTCTACTCTTTTCGCAACTACTCTATTAAGTTACTGACTTGAAGTAGTACCTCACCCGGTAGTATTTTAACTTCAATAGTCTTGCACAATAATTAGATATGTTCTAGAATATTCAGACATAGCTATTTATTGCTAATCACTTGTTTGTACTGTATGGGGTAATATCAAGATTTTCAAAGTTACCTACAAATGGCAATAAATTACTTTTTTGATCAATTCACCTATATACCAACATTCTATAACCAATCAACTAGATTGTACCTCATTAGATATTTAGGCCCGCGGCAAATGAGCTGGTTATACTCTTTATATCATCCTCAATATTCTTATAATCACCCTTAAAAGCTTTGTTGTTCTGCTGCAACTTATTGAAAAAGTTAGAGTTGATTTGAGCAGAGGAGTTATAGGTGTTACTTTGGTTGTTTTTGCCCAAAGTGGGCCATTCTTCATTATCCAATTGCCGATCATCACGACTAGTAGCCTGGTAAGACAAAACACTGGCAGTGTCGAAGTCAGTAAAAGTACCGTTATTTGTGGAGGGGAGTCCGAAGGCAGGTCTCTGGCCAGGACGGAAGTTACTCTTGTGGGAGTTTGGATTATTCAACTGAACAACCGATAATTGTAAGTTGTCCAAGGGTCCATCGACAAGACATCCCTTTTCTCTGAAATGGACCAACAAATGGTTCCATAGCGAATTTCTACATAATGCACGAGGGTTACCCAAGATGGCCAAGCCAAACTTGGCTCTGGTTATAGCGACATTCATTCTTCTTGGGTCACTTAAGAAACCGATAATCTGCGAATCGTTGGCTCTAACACAACTCAAAATAATAAAGTCTTTTTCTCTTCCCTGGAAAGCATCCACACTGGTGACTTCCACCTCAAGATACTCGTCTCTTCTATCGATTAAAGAGCTGTTCATTGTCATGTACTGGACAATATAAGCTCTCTGGCCCTCGTAGGGAGTGATGACACCGATCTGCTCAGGTTTTATGCCGTCTTTAAAGAGCCTGGTGATGATTTTTTCTACATTCATGGCCTCGACTCTATTCAAGAACGAGTTGCCGCTTCCACTGATTTCTTCTCTACCATAATTGGCCCAGAACATCATGGGGTTGGACGCAACCGGCCATGGGAACGTCGAGTCCTTAATCAAACGCTGCTGCGAAGTCACACCGTTTTGTAAAGACCCTTCGTAGAACATGTTACTAGGGAATTCCGACAAGCAGGGGTTCATTCTGTACTGAACTTCCAACCTAATAGGCACATGGCCCAATACAACCAATCTTTCAAAAAGAGACTGCTTCAAGCCGGCGTCTGCGGCCTTTTTGTCCAAGATCACAGGGCCCAATTGCTGGTGGTCTCCCACCAATATCACTTGCTTTGCACCCTTGACTATTGGAATAAGCACTTCAGGCTCGGATGCTTGGGTGCTTTCGTCGATTAGCACCGTTCTAAACTCGGTGTCGGCCAATCTCTTGTCGCCAGCACCCACACAAGTACAGCATACGACGTCACATTGGTTGAGAGTCTTGCGTTCTGCAGCTCTGATGGCCTTGATCAAGCTCTTGGAGTCGCTGGCAGATAATTCGCCCAACTTCTTTTTCAACCGCAACAACTTTTTAAGTACTCCTTTGGCGTGCTTGTTGACTATATTATGCAACGCCAACTCGCTTACTGAGCTTTCTACGTCTTCTCTAGACTTTGCCGTGAGTCTAACTACCTTCAAACCCAATACAGCAAGCTTGGCTGCCAAGTGGTCTACAGCTACATTTGAAGGAGCACACACTAAGATCTTGCCCTGGTTGAGTTTGGACAAATGGTAGATGATGGTGGCCGAAGTGACGGTCTTACCGGTACCAGGAGGACCCTGAATAAGCGATAACGGACGCTTTAAAACCGACCGTACTGCGTTGGTTTGCGAGGCATTGAGTTCGGTGAGTGTGGGGATGGAGAACTTGGACGGTAACTTGACGTCAAACTCAATGGGAGCCACTTCATGCCCAAGCAATTTATGGTAAATGTAGCCCGAAACCGACTCTTGGTTCAAAGCAAACACTCTCATTGCCTGCTGCATTCTATCATAAGAGACACCTTTCCACACAAACTCAGCCGTGAAGCCAGTAGTGAGATGCGTAGGAGGAGGAGTCTTGGACGGGTTCAATTCCAACGTGAACTCTTCCAGGTAAGAATTGGGCAAGCGGATAATGAAACCTCTGCCTTCCCAAGGCTGCTCCAAGCCACTATAACGCAAGAGAATTTCGTCGCCTACAGCCACTTTAAGAGCATTGCTCTCGAAGGTCGATAAAGTGAACGAGGCCAAGTGACGGCTGTTCAAAGCAATGGCCCATTTGACCAGGATATGCTCCAATGCTTGGCTTTCCTTCAAGTTCTTGTCGTACTCGCCTTCCAACTGAATCAAAGGCGCAAACGATCTCTGGTACTGAAAAGCGTCGTTGTATCTCATTAGAATAGGCAACACCTCTTCTTCTTCGTTGTCCTTGTTGTCGATATCGTCGATGGTAGCAGCCCTATTAATTCTCCAGTGGGCCTCGAGTTTGGTGATCTGCTTGTGCGTGATGAGCCTGGCATTGATAAGCTCTTCGTCATTAGGAATATTGGCCACCCACGGCAAAAACTGTCTGTTTTCAATGAGCGCCTGCCAGTGGCTTGTATCCCACACCAAGTCCTTGGACTGGGCACACGGCAATCTACACAATATGACAACCACAGACTCTTGTTTGGCACTCACAAAGCCTAGTATAAATACGTTTTTGTTGCCGCAATTGTAGCATTCCAACGTGGTGTCGCCCAAGTCGGAGTCTTCGTGAAGAGCCACCTGGTTATGTCTGGACAAGACCAAATGGGTGACAATATGGGACCCGGTGGAGTTGGCGTTCGAGTTGCAGAACCACTTGTTGCAGGTATTACATTTGACCACCGTGTTGGTGGTATGGATGCCACAATAGGCGCAAGCGTGTTCTGGCAAAGCCTGCTCGGCGTCGTCGAAATCGACGTCATCGACAAGATCCTGGATCTCCTGAAGATCATACTCGTTATCTTCATCATCATCGTCGTCGTCTTTATGGTCTTTTTCGAGTTGTTCAGTGGCGTCTGAGTCGTAGGCCTCACTAGTAATATGGGAGCCTGACCCGCCACCAAAGCCGGGACCGCTATTTTCTTGGGCTACCTGGGGTGCTGCATCGCTTTGGGGATTTCCGCCAAAGTTTTGAAATAGAAGATCGCTCATGTGGTCAGATCAACTGAACATTTACCGAGTATATTCAATAAATGAAATTTAATTGAAGATTAATTTTTCGCAAAAAATGGAACATAGAGTGAAATAGTGAAATAGTGAGGAAGAAAAGAGAGGGATAGAGAAAATAGTGACAAGAGAAGAGGCAAGGGAAGAAGGAAAGGGGGGAATAAAGGCAGGTGGTATCATGTGGAATGGCACGTATATATCTGTAGTATATATATGTATATATATATGGATATGTATATATTGGCATTGTCACATTGAAGGTGTTCACTGCTCTCTCTAAGGCAGTTTCTCACTGCACTCGTTATCACCAATTTTCACTAACATCTAATTTTCTCACTATTTCTCACTAACATTCACTTCCTGCGTCGCCAATTTTCTTTTCTCGCTAGTCGCACCCTAGAATCATATGTACGCAGCCGTATCACCCAATGCCTCTACTTAATTCTCCTAAGTCTTCATCTCGCTACATACACCCTCCTCTTACTTTCCTACACCCTCTTGAACTACACCTTCTCTCCTCTTTCCTCTCCTATCTTCTTCCTGTCTCTCTCTGCCTGTCTCTTCCCTCCCCTAGCCGTATCTTCTCACCTGCTTCTCACATGACTTCTCACAGTACCTAGACGAGATTACACAATTGTAACGCGTCCATTTCAAACCGTGGATGTTTCAAGTGTACCCATACGAAAACATACCATATAAAACATTGACCCAGCGATCCCTCGGCTCTATTTACTATACTCTTTGATTCAATTGAAGCCGGCGGTCAATTACTATGAGACCTTCTCCCTACCACAAATCCATGGTCCGTGACAAGGGGGTATTCAAGGGCCAGAACTTCTTGATCTCCACCGATTCCATCAACTGGATCCACCTGTACGCCCTCGCCATCACCGAACACGGCCAATTATACTCTTCTGACGAATCCCAAAACCACTACTTGTTGCTACAAGCATTGCAGGCCTGCTCAGTGCAGATCTTTCCCACCTTATCCCAAGCCAATAACCAGCTGCTGCAGCGCCAGACCACCCGCAGAATCATACCAAAGAAGACCAACGAACCTAACTCCACAAACGAGTCCGATGAGCCTCCTGTAATATTTATCAAGACGTACGAAAACGAAAAGCTCTTTATTAAGGTGCCTTCCAGATCCAATTTCGGCAACTTGGTGAGCGCGTTGATCGTATGGCAGGCTCTAAAACCTCAGGGGCTTGTAAAAAAGTGGTACTGTCAGAATAAGGTCGAAAGTTCCAATGCTTCGCTGGAACCCCACGAGCTTTTGGTGTGCCGATTCAAAGTATACGGGCCTATTCCGGCCAAATCCAAGAACTTGAATATTGTCAGAGGCCCCAAAGCTCCTATTTACCAGCCTAAAATCAACAACTCGCTGGGCGAATTCCTCCAGAACGACCATAACAATAACGTAAATGCTCAAGGCTTAGGTTTACATGACGATAACAACAATATCAACGAGGGCTGGTTCTATACTATGGGAGTGCTTAAATCTAATGGGATTCTCAACTTTATTTCTGAATTGGATGGAACATTATTATATTCAATTGATATCAAATCAATCATGTCGTCAGAGATTAGAGAGGTCCACCATTCGCTCTACAACAGCTCCAATGTCCTATTCATAGGCCAGTTGAAAGAACTTCGGTATAATAATCTTATTAAAACCGCCACTACTTTGACCATTGACCAGTATACCACACCGTTTTTGACCAGAGAGGGCAAAGTAGTCCCTAATAACCAGCGAGTATTGGTGGAATTTCCTCTCCATATTGATCTTGAAGATTGGTTTGTGGGATTAAATTACTTTGCAAAAAGAGAATACATTGGATCATATAGTCCTCTGCTGAAATTGATACAGAATAACCAGATTCCACAGCGCAATCCAGACACTTCCATATCTTCCGACGACCATGATCACAAAAACGCCAACACCAGTTTCTCCAGCACCAGCACATCCCATTCAACCAACCCCTCCAGTACAAATCTCTCTGACTTTAACATCGATAGTTTTAGAGTTTCTAAAAAGGTATCGATTGATATCATTGAAGCAAAATTCGATAACGTGCCGCCTTCAAACGGTAAATTGCCCCAGGGAAAAATATATACTGAGGTGAGAATGTGGGGCATGCCGTGGTCCAGAACCGCTATAGTAAACCATACTTCGAACCCGTTCTGGAAAGAAGAGTTTTCTACCGACTTGCCTATTCTGGCCCAAATGATCCATATTCTAATCAAAAAGTGCTCTTTCAGCGATTCCGGGTACCTGGGAGGCGATAAAGTCATTGGAACTGTATATGTAACGCCGGATATTCTTACCAAACAAGTCAGCACCAGCTCTACCATTAATGTCGGATCGGGTTCTGGCACAGGTATAAATGTCAATGGCATGAAAACGCATAACGGCAACAACTTATCGGTCTCTACATTACCTGGCCAGAATGCTTTCTCCACTCAAAACTTCAACAACGATATTGTCAGATTATCCATTTATGACTCGTCCAATCTTCCAATAGGAAAACTATTAATTAATGTCAAGCTCAAGGAATACCATATATTGTCGCCAAACTACTTCAAACCGCTCGAAAGAATGTTGACCAATGCTCCCATGAAAGATTTGATCAAGTTCTGTAATGAAAGCGTTCCAACGTCAGAGTTTGAGTATGTCAGTTTGATTATGTTGGATATCTTTCAGAGTTTGGGAGTCGAAGACCAATGGTTTAAGTCGTTGATGGAGGTGGAATTAATTAATGTAGACAAGTTGACGAGAAAGAACTACGCCAAGAGGAACAGTCAGCAGGGTGTACCGGGTACAGCTGTAACTAATGGAGAAACTAATGGCAGCTCTTCTTCGTCAAACAATGTGTTCAACACTTTATTCAGAGGATCGTCGATTTTCTCCAAATCCCTCGAGAAATATAACCTCAGAATAGGCCAGGAGTACTTGGAGAAGGTGTTTGGGGACTTTTTCGCCAAGATATCGGCCGAAAAGAAGAACTGTGAGGTGGATCCGCGGTACGTAAAGATCCAAGAGAGATTGTTACGAAAGGGAAAGCCTATAGACCATGATGGAGAAGATGACGATGATGATAGCGATCTGGACAGCGATGTAGACTCGGATGTCGAAAGAGAAAGTGACGAAAAAGTGAAGAAAATGGTCCAGGAGAATTTCGAGAATTTGTACGGATACGCCGAGGAGATCTGGCACAAGATATATGTGACTTCCAACGATTTGCCGCAGCAGATCCGGATCCAAATGAAGAATTTCCGGACCAAAGTCGAGTTGGCGTGCGATCCTGAGGACAAAACTACAGCCTTGAATTGTTTGAGTGCATTCATCTTTTTGCGGTTCTTTTGTCCAGCTATTCTTAACCCCAAGTTATTTTACTTGACCAAAAATCATCAGACGGGAAGCACCCAGAGAACATTGACATTAATAGCCAAGATCCTATTAAATTTGGCCAACAGGCAAGAGTTTTCTGTGCACAAAGAGCCGCATTTGGTGAAAATGAACGAGTTCTTGACAAAGCACCAGCCTGAAATATATGACTATTTCGACAAGATAACGGCCCGCAAGAACGATTTCAATGAGAAGATCTTGGATCTTAGCCACGAAGTGAAACGGTTTGATTTGGGATTAAGTGGAGACTCGACGTCTAGTGAGTTGCCCACTACACCTTATTTAATCGACAAGTACTTGAGATTAACCGAGTTGATCCACTTGTTGGACTATAACAAAAACAAGTCTTCATCTCCCAGATCTTCGTACATTCCTAGTCCTCTCAATGAAGCCGATATGGTGACTTCAAGGTCGTCTATAATCACTCACATATCGGCCAATGGCATCACCAACGGCCAGCCAGTGCCAGGATCACAGCAGACACCCCAGACACAGCTCCAGCTGCATTTTGATCACCAGACAACGAGCTCAAGAGACAGTAGCGATGAGATCCGTATGAACGACGAGCGTAATGTGTACCAGATCGGATCGCTTGAGTTTGAAGAGTCGGAGTTTTTGGACATGGCCGGCGACGACGAAACCGAAGGGTTCCTTAAATCGCTCTGTAGAAGTGACGAGAACATCTTTTCCTTCATAAACTCTAACATAACTCTTCGAGACTTGCAGAAATTAAGTACGAAGCTTATGACCAAAATCACCGATCTCGAGCTATACTTGGAAAATAGCGAGTTTCCAAGCAACTACTTGCCGGCAGACTATTACGAATCCAACAATCACGCTAACGGAAAGCTGGCTCCTCCGCTTTGGGAGGCTTTTGTGAACGATACTCTAGCCAAGTCGTACCTCGACGTTACACGAAACTGTCTAGTACTACTTGAAAAGGATAACGTGCCTCCCAGTGGCTACAAAAAGATTACAGACTCGCATGCATTGAACGGCTTAAAGCTCAAGTTCAGTGAATCGTCTGCTACTTTGGGTGCAAAAAGTAGCGGAACCGCCTCGGCTGCAAGCGTGACGGGCCTGGGCACCACCAGCTCAATGACACTGTCGTTCAGCAGCGGCAGTCTTGGCAGCATCAAGCCTGCGTCCAAGAACCCGTTCAAGCTCTGGAGACGCAAGAACAATGTATAGAAATATATACTTCGGTTAAATATCCTCCGTAAACGGTCACGTGCGGCATATGTGACAGGTCAAAACAGTAAATCATCTTCCGTGAAAAATGAGACGGTCACGTGCGCTTATCTGTCAACAGCTCCGCCGCCACGCCACGGGGCATCAGTGCCATGGAGTTGCTAGGTCCACGTGTAGTTTATCAGTTCAGTACCGTCGCCAGCCGGAGCAAGCGTAGCAAGCACCCCTGGCTGTCTGACGGGTGGTCTGACGGCCTCTCGCGGGGCCCGTCTGCACCGTCAGTCAGGACCCTCCCGCCTGCGCGATTTGCTCCCGAAAACTTCCATCCTGCACACAGACCCGCTTCTCTCAAAGTCGGCCCAAACAAAAAAGACAACAGTTGCTTCTTTTAATACGTATTATACAAGCACCAATGTCAGGCGAACCAACCCAAAAACCTACTGCCGAAGAGATCCTTGCATCTTATCCGCAAAAGAGCGCTCCTACTGACCAAACCGGGTTCACCTCCAACTTGACGGACGACCAGGCGGCCACCTTGAAGCAGCTCAGAGAACAATTGGTTGCTGAAGGGTACAAGGACAGATTGGACGATGCCTCGCTCTTGCGTTTCCTTAGAGCCAGAAAGTTCGATCTTGCCAAGGCCAAAGACATGTTCATAAAGTGTGAGAAATGGAGAGAAGAGTTTGGCACAAACACCATTTTGACCGACTTCAAGTACGACGAAAAGCCGCTTGTGGCCAAGTTGTACCCTCAATACTACCACAAAACCGACAAGGACGGCAGACCGGTGTATTTCGAAGAATTGGGCAAGGTCAATTTGTCGGAAATGTTGAAGTTGACCACCCAGGAAAGAATGTTGAAGAACTTGGTTTGGGAATACGAATCTTTCACTCAATTCAGATTGCCAGCTTGTTCCAGAGAAAGAGGCTACCTTGTTGAGACTTCCTGTACTGTTTTGGACTTGAAGGGAATCTCGATTTCCGCTGCATCTCAGGTCCTTAACTACGTCAGAGAAGCTTCGTTCATTGGCCAAAACTACTATCCGGAAAGAATGGGCAAATTCTACTGTATCAACTCGCCATTCGGGTTTTCCACTGCGTTCCGTTTGTTCAAGCCATTCTTGGACCCTGTCACCGTCTCCAAGATCCACATTTTGGGCTCCTCGTATCCTAAAGAGCTTTTGAAGCAAATCCCTCCACAAAACTTGCCAAAGAAATTCGGCGGTGCTTCTGACTGTACCGAAGACGAATTGTACTTGAACGACTTTGGTCCTTGGAGAGATCCTCAGTACATTGGCCCAGAAGGTGAAGCTCCTAGAACCTTTAGCCCTGCCAACTAGATCAGCTAATACATTAACCTCTTATAAAGATATAAACATCAATACATTATATTATTACACTTATGTATGGATAGTATAAGTCAAGTTATACTGAAAAACATACTGTGACCAGACCGATTCTGTCTAACTGAAACAAACCCAAAACCCTTTGAAACAACTATGGCATATCTTCTATAAGTAGCTCACACAGTTATATTCGGTTACGACCTCATGTTGGGTTCAATTCCTCCAAGATAAAGAGTTATGTAGCTTAGTTTAGCCCAATGAAGAGTTTCACTAACAAAGAAATCGATGTTTCGTATATACTAAAAAAATATCGCAATACCGTAAAATAGTTTTGAATTGCTGCAATTTACCTATAGCAGTGCCCCCTCCATTGCAACGGACCTGCACTCGGCTCCCTGCAACAATGTCGAGAACTACGTTGTCTCTTCTACGAGTGGCCATCTCTGATCAAAACGATAATTTTGTGATCACGTGGCCGTTCCCGGAAATCGTTTTCTCCTCCCTTATTCCCTCTGTAAGTCAATACTCTGAAGGTTTGACGTGTTCCAACTACCTTTTTCACCATCCTGTGTCCTATATGTGTCCACCAACACTGTCAGATCTTTCTTCCTAGCCCCGTAATAACCAAAATCTGAGGGCTGTTTCTGCTGACCCAGGCAGGTCGGAAGTCGCTTTTCCACGTGAGCCGCACTCCACCATCTCCGATCTTCGCAACCACTCATTTTCTATTTACCATTTCTTCACAACCATTCGTCACAGCCTTGCGTGTTATTATCATGATCCCGTTTTTGTTGTTGTTGTGCCTCACTTGCGCACTAGCCAAGACCCAGACATACCACTTCAATGCTACATATGTCCAGGCCAACCCCGACGGCCAAGGCGAAAGACGCATGATTGGGATCAACGGCCAGTGGCCGGTGCCCACCATACGAGTAAAACGCAACGACAGAGTGCAAATCCACTTCACAAACATGTTGGACGACCGCAACTCGTCACTTCACTTCCATGGATTGTTTCAAAATGGAACGGCTGCCATGGACGGCCCCGAAATGGTCACTCAGTGTCCCATTCCACCCAACCATACATTTGTCTACGACTTTACTGTGTCGGACCAGGCAGGAACTTACTGGTACCACTCACACTCGGGCGCACAGTATGCTGATGGACTCAGAGGTATGTTTATTATAGAGGATACCGAGCCGTTGCCGTTCAAATATGACCAAGAAGTGCTTCTTTCGGTGTCGGACTACTACCACCAAGAAACGCCTCAGATCATGCAGCTGTTCCTCAGCCGCTTCAACCCCACTGGTGCCGAGCCTATACCACAGAACTCGTTGTTTAACGATACAAAAAATGCCACATGGCTGGTGTTGCCGGACACAACCTACTTGTTAAGAGTGGTCAACATGGGGCTTTTTACACTGCAGTACTTGTATATTGAAGACCATAACATGACTATAGTGGAGGCTGATGGTGTGTACATAGATCCCGTGGAAGTAGACTCGCTTTACTTGTCGGTAGCCCAAAGATATTCTGTGCTTATCCATACCAAACCAAGGGCTGAAAATAACTATCGTTTTGTCAATGTGATAGACCAAGAGATGTTGGATGTGTTGCCTGAAGAGTTACAAGTGGTTTCTACCAACTGGATGGTATACGACACCCAAAAGCCACTTCCAAAGCCCGTTGTTAATGGCCACTTCGAGGAGTTGATAGAGACGATTCATCCTGTCAACGACTTTGATTTGACCACCTACGACAAAAGAAAGTTGCTTCCTGATCCCGACTACCAGATCTCTTTAAACTTCAGCATGGATCAACTTGGAAACGGAGTCACCTATGCTTTTTTCAACAACATCACTTATGTTCCTCCCAAGGTCCCTACCTTGATGACGGCACTTTCCAGTGGAGATTATGCCACGGCCCAGCAGATTTATGGCTCAAATACCAATACTTATGTGTTGCAGCCTGACGAAGTGGTCGAAATCGTCTTGAACAATATGGATCCTGGAAAGCACCCGTTCCACTTGCACGGACACAATTTCCAGGTGATTTCCAAGTCTCCAGCCAGCGACGACGAAGAAAACCCGCTAGTATATGATCCTACTAACCCAGACCACACTAACTTCCCTGAACATCCTATGGTTCGTGATACTATCCAGGTCGAAGCGAATGGTTTCATAGTTATCCGCTTCAAAGCCGACAATCCGGGCGTGTGGTTCTTCCATTGTCATGTTGACTGGCACTTGGAGCAAGGCTTGGCCATAACCCTTGTAGAATCGCCATTATTGATTCAAGAACAGCAGGTTTTACCGGAAAATCACCGCAACGTTTGTGCTGCTGCTCGTATCTCTACAGTCGGCAATGCTGCTGGAAACCACGGGCCACATAGATCTATGTGGTTTGACTTGACAGGTGAAAACGTCCAGCTTCCTCCTCTTCCTGATGGGTTCACTATCAAGGGATACGTGGCTTTGGTGTTGTGTACTGCCGTGGCTCTTTATGGTGTGTATTCCATCTACAAGTTTGGAATGGAGGATGTTAGTAGTGAAGATGTGGAGATCATGATGGGGAAACTTCAAAGGATTTTGGAAGAGCATGAAAATTAAGGACCTAAAGCATAAAAAAAGCATAAGAAGACATAATTAACCATGTATATGAATATAGCTAGCCCAGTCAGCACACTGGCGATGTTCTCAAAAGGAAAGTATCTTTATTTTCAAAATGATTGTATTTAGTAACACTTCGATTATCTGTCTTACAATGTATCTAGTAATTTGACTTTTGTATGAGAAATTTTTTGTAGTGTAGGCGACTCCACCTTCGTTAAAAAGAATGAATAGTTGTTCGATGTACACTATGTAAGAGGTATATGACATAGGATAAGTCACTTACAAAGCAGTATGATGGTAACACGCAACGCTTATATCTTTATCTGCACTCAAATATCTATATGATAACACTGTCTGAGAGATATTTCACAGCAGGGGACTTAATTTAATTCTTCAAATTGCAGTTACAAGTATAAAAATTCCTGGAAAAATGCAACTATTTTCAAAATTACGAAATTGATCATATGCCCGTACAAAGAGCTTGAAAGTAATTTTCGTAAACTAAGCTACTAATTAACGTGAACCATTTCTTTGTAATTATTATTTACGGTGTACTCAAAGTTTTTGGTGTAAGTTCGCTAACACCTTCCTATCATTTCATAATTATATTTGCACCCGATTGATTGAAAGTCCGCTAGATGGTGCGCGCACGACCATGATAGATAAAACCAGACTTGGTGATTTATTCAACAATCAACCATGGGTCGTTACGTGATAGTTGGGTAAGTATAATAGTTTATTCGTCACAAAAGATGTACTAACAACAGTTCGGGAATCATTGGCCTTTATACTGCCTACTGTCTTCTTTTACGGGATGTCACAGACATCGAGGTGATCGCCGAGTACTTGCCAGGAGACGAATCAGTCAATTATGCTTCGCCATATGCTGGAGGCAACTTTTCGTGTATCACCGGCGATGAACCTGCAGCATTGGCCTATGATAAGTTTACATATACCAACTTAGGTCGTCTTCAAGCCGCTTTAGGGGGTCCTGCCTGTGGCCTTGATCGGTACATGTCTTCGGAGTTCTGGGGCACCAAACCGTCGGAACGCAAGCTTGAATCGTTGAAATCGTATATGGACGATTACGAAGAGATTGAAAAGTCCCAGTTGCCCGAAGGAGCAGGATACGGAATCAAGTTCCGGTCGTGGAACTTCAACTGCCCCTTCTTCTTGCTTAACTTGCAGTCGTATTTGGCGCAACAGGGAGTCAAATTCACCCGCAAAAAGCTCACCCATATTTCGCAAGCATACTTGCCTGGGGCAAAAGTGGTGTTCAACTGCACTGGGCTTGGCTCGCACAGCTTGGGCGGGGTTAACGATAAGGGTGTGTACCCCACACGGGGCCAAGTGGTGGTGATCAAAGCCCCGCACATCACGGAAAACCGCATGATCTGGGCCAACAATATCGCCACCTATATCATCAAGAGACCATATTCCAACGACCAGCTAGTTTTGGGTGGTTTTATGCACAAAGACAACTGGTCGGGCGATACGTTCAGGGACCAATCGCAAGATATTCTCGCCCGCACAACCAAATTGTTTCCAGAAATATTACTGCGCAACAAGTTGGGACCAAATATTGCTGATTTGGAGGTTTTGCGTCTGGTTGCAGGACTCAGACCAAGTAGACATGGTGGGGTCAGAATCGAGCGTGAGTATGTAGAGCCAGGTACCCTTTTGGTGCACAACTACGGTGCGAGTGGATACGGCTACCAGTCGGGGCTCGGAATGGCCAACGAAGCAGTGCGCCTCGCATTTGCAACCTCCTCAAAGATTTAAGCATTACATCTGCAGTTTATATCAGATTTAATATTAGTTATACAAACGCCATTCTAAATTGTAGTTGTAGATAAAGTGATACTACTAGTTGACTGATTCAGAATTTACGAATATTCAAATTCTTTCAAAAACAATAATGTGCTTTCTTACTGCCAACTGGCTCTAAGATTTGATCTTACCTGTTCTCCTCGCTATCACTGCTTCTAACTACGAGTATTCTTTGCGGTGCAAACGAGACCACAAGCTCTACACACTAAAAATGCCCTGAGTGCGGTACATGCTAGTATGTTTTTGTGAGGTACAGTACACGTAGTGAGAGATGACTAGTATTTTAAGTGAGAACAAGAGGAATCAATGTTGGTGATTTCCAGTGCAATGATAATGCTAGTGATTTCCAGTGGAGAGAGAATGTCAGTGGAGAGATAAGTTAGTGATCTCCAGTGTATCTAATCTATAGGTCGTGCGCGTACCGCTCCATCCGATAAAGTGAGTAAAGTCTACGCAAGGCAACATCTTCAATACAACGGCAAGATGTCACAGATATTTGAATGGGCGTTTGGCAAGAAATTGACGCCGCAAGAGAGGCTTCGAAAGAACCAGCGGGCATTAGAGAAAACCCAAAGAGAACTTACCCGAGAAACCACCAAGTTACAGCAGCAAGAAAAGAAGCTCATAAGTGATATCAAGAAATCAGTCAAACAGGGCCAATTGGCCAGTTCCAAGATCCAGGCAAAGGACTTGATACGGACACGGAACTACATTGTCAAGTTCAACTCTATGAAAGCACAATTGCAGGCGATTTCCCTTCGTATCCAATCCATAAGATCCAACCAACAAATGGTCTCTTCCATGAAAGACGCCACCAGATTGCTTAACGGGATGAACCGCTCGATGAATCTTCCTCAGTTGACGCGGATTGCACAGGAGTTTGCACGCGAAAACGACTTGATGGACCAGAAACAAGAGTTTATTGACGAGTCCATCGACGACGTCATGGTGGATGACGACGAATTGGGAGAAGACGAACAAGTAGACGAGATTTTGGGCAAGGTTATGGACGAAATTGGAGTAGACTTGAATACCAACTTGAAGGATACGCCTAGTGCTATTCACCAGGCCCACGACGAGAGCGCGGAGAAAAGAGTTGCTGAAAAAGTGGGCGGTTCAGACGAGGACGACCTACAAGCACGTTTAGATAGTTTGAAGAAATAATAGATTAAAAGGGGAGAATTATTCAATATACTTGTGTTTGGCCAAATACTCGATGATCTGGGCAGCGGAGTCCTCAATGGAAGCACCTTCATAGTTTTTCAAGTGGATTTCTGGCTTTTCAGGGGCCTCGTATGGGGCACTGATTCCGGTGAATTCCTTGATGATTCCTTCTCTGGCCTTTTTGTAGAGTCCCTTAGGGTCTCTGGTCTCGGCAACCTCAACTGGCACATCGACGTAGACCTCAACAAACGGCAAATTGTCAGCTTCGTGCAATTTTCTGGCCAAGTCACGGTCTTGTTTGTAAGGACTGATGAAACTGGTGAGGGTTATGGTACAAGAGTCGGTAAATAATTTTGCAACTTCGGAGATTCTTCTTATATTTTCATTTCTGTCGGCCTCGCTGAAACCCAAATCTTTGTTTAATCCGAATCTGACATTGTCACCATCCAATCTGTAGGCATTCAATCCACGGCTCAATAATGACTGTTCCAAGGCACATGCAATGGTTGATTTACCGCTGGCTGATAATCCAGTCAACCACACAGTAACACCACGTTGCTTTCTTAATTTTGCCCTTTCATCGTGGGTCAAGTTTGGGTGCCATGTAATGTTAGTAGCCATCTTTACTGTTATTGTAGAAGAATTGTATATCAAATCGCTAAAATCCTATTAGCTACTCCAGATCCTGAAAAATTTTGGGGTTATATGTCATTACACGTGATGTCTCATGATAAGACGCAGGAGGACGCAAGTCCTGGGGGGGTCGTGCCCCGCGGTATCAGCAGAAATAGTCACGTGCGTATGATCACGCCGGGTTCTCTACTTGAACAATTTTTTCACCATCTAGACAGTAAGTAGCACCCACGACATGTACTACGAACTATTCGCCATAGCGCGTATCGCCGACCCGGTGCACACAAGCAAGGAGGCGGTCAAGATTGTCAGTACCATTGGAAAGTTGATCCTCAACAATAGAGGAGTTATCAGAGACATCACCAGTTTGGGTGCCAGACCATTACCAAAGATCATGTCCAAAGAACAAGAAAAGCATTTCCAGGGGTACCATTTTCTTATGGGATTTGACGTATCATCCAAAGTCCAGTCACAGCTTTTAAGAACTTTGAGAAGTGATCCTAGAATTTTGAGGGCCAATATCCTCAAACAATCAATTAACAAGTCCTTAAACCCGGGCAGTTCAGTCCAACAAGCATTGAATGCAGTCCAAAAAATCTAATGTACATAGTAACGTAATAACTAACACAATAAACAAATAAGAGCAGAGTGAAGATTACATTTGTAGATAAAGAAGCAGAAATGACAAATTATTTGTAGACAAACAAGACAGAACAAGTCCGCGCAAGCCCGTATTACCTTTTGATTTCTCGTCCCGCACTGCTGACCAAATGAGTTTCGCGAGCCTACGATCATCGCACTCTCTCTACAATGCGCTGCGAAAAGAAGCTCGCAAAAAGCCTGCGGAAATCAACATTTAGCTTGATTTATCTAATGCTTCATGATTAACCCTAAACACCGATGCCTATATACTAATGTAACTTGATAGGTGTGCATCGTTTTCCTCTACTATTATCAGTCTTCCGCTATCAAACTTATTGGTACAGAAGCTTTTAGCACTCCAATTGTTCTTACAATGTAGAGGAAGCAATCTGACAATCTGATAGGTTTGTCACATTGCTTTGTCAGATTGTTAGTGTCTGTACATTATCATCTCATCTTAGTGGTCTCGGAATGTTGTGTTTTGGATGCGCAGCACGTGCATAACACGTGTCCTCTCCCCGATCAGGCAACACAAACAAACACAAAACAACAATAATCAAAAATCTCACCAGTAAACATATAGTGAATTTTTGTACAGCACCTATTATCGTATAGAATTGGTTGAAAGTTGACTTGAGGAGGTACTGACTTTTTTTTCCAACTACATAATACTTTCCTTAATAGTCAATTAGACTAGACCATTCTTCATCACCATTGGCGCCCATACTTAGTGGTTCAGCTCAATCGCCTACCCAACTGCACCCGGATTCCACGGTAAACATCAGAGAAAACAGCGGTTATCGTGCATTCTACCACATAGCAGAAGTATCTGTTGATTGTACACTTTCCTTCCAATCTATTCATTCATTCGTTCGTTTCGCCACCGCCTCCCATTATTTATTGTTAGTTGCAAAGTAGAGTAAGTCAACTTTGTTCCAAAAAAATCAGAATTCAAAATATCATTATTTAACAACAACACACCAACTTCATTTATCTCTCATATAACAACCTAACACTTAGAATATTCTGTTAATATGAATGAATCTTTAGATAAAGAGAATGGTACAAGTGTGATAACGCAGTCGATAGCAGACTCAGCTGTATCACCCGTCAGACCTTTGAGGTCACAAAGCTCACTTAATTCATTAAGCAATACCCCAAAAAAGCTAGATAGCTCTCCTTCAAGAAGACCAAGAAAAACCGACTCGGTTTCTTCCTCATCATCATCTTCATCCACAACCGCTTATACCAACCTACAAATAGATTATAGCAAGCTAGAAAGGCGGTATACGGATTTACTATTAAAAGTAAACGAAATTACCCAAGACAATACCCACCTAGAAGCAGACTTATCCACCAAAGAAGCCATAATCAAAGAGCAACAAGAAAGAATCACCAATTACGAAGCATATGTCAGATCCTTACAGGATGATTACGATAAAAACAAGGAGTTGTTGACGAAAGAAATCCAATTTTATCAAGAGCTCATCGAAACACTCCAAACCAAGACCAAGAAATTGGGCTCAGAGGTCAGTGAGTACAAGAAACGAGTAAAAGAACTTGAATCTAAACAAGATGATAATTCAAAAAATGTCCTGAATGACGATCTTCAAGACATTTTGGAGATATCGGAAAAGTTTAACCGATTACTCAAAGACTTCAAGGTATTGCAAAGTAATTTTGAGTTGGAAAGAAACTCCAAGTTGGTGTTGATCGACCAAATTGAGTATCTCACCAAGGAGAACAACATCTTGTTATCGAACCAAAGTTCAAGTAAAGTATCGATGGAAAATGAAAACGACGAGCTTGAAGATATCATTAACAACAGCGATCACAGTGTGATCCATAATATCCATAATACTGTGCATACCATGAACGAATTGACCGATGAAGATGACTCTATGAATGATCCGCAAATTGATAATGAAACTGATTTAAACGATTCAGAGGTGTTGAATTTCCTTGCTGACGATCTGCAAATAAACCATTCATCTCCTATAAAGCATCAATATGGCCATGACGAATCCCTTGAAGTATCAAACGGCTTTCAATTTCCTCCTCCAGAACCCACCAAACATAACGGACGATTCCCACCATCGCCCGATCCCCAGTCCAAAGACAAAAAAAGACAATCATTGCCAGTAAAAACTCGGCCTTCGCCACAACTAGAGAGCGAAGAGTTTGTATTGTCGCCATTGAAACTCGCCAGCAACACCAGCCACCAATATTTCGATCTCGAAACACCTAAAACCGTAATTCCTAATACCATCAACAGATATTCCAATAGCAAACCCAATCATTCGCGGTATAATAGTCATGATATAGTTCCTATCAAAGTGGAGTTTGAGCTGTTGGATCCTAGCAATAGAAGTGCTTCTGTGCCCGAAAAGGAGCACCAGAAGAAGCGGTGTGAAATCATTGACGAAAGCCCCGAGTTTTCCAAACGTTCGGTCAAATCCTCAGTAAGGAACAGTGCGTTCTATGCCTTAAATGGATACGATGGAGACCCTACATCGAACCGTAACTCGGTGACTACGGCCACATCTTCGAAGAGATCAAGCGTCATAATGGATGCGCCGCAAGATTTGTCCAGACAAGAAATCATGAAACTCAAGTTCGAACTCCAATCATTGAAATTACACAACGAAAAATTACTATCATATATTGGATTTGAGTTGCAGAAGCAAAAGAATAACATAAAGAAACTCTCCAGCAAGCAAAGTGCCAGAACCCTCAAAGCACTCAGTAATGTCAGCAAGCAAATAGAGTATTCGGATGCCAAGTTGATTGAAAGCTCTAGAGATATGTTGATACATAAGAAGAGAGTGTTGCGGTCAGTTTCTATCAACCCCATATTGTCCAAAAATTACAAGAACAACGGTAAGAGTGGTAATAATAATCTCGGAATAATGCCCAAAGGCTTTCTACCATTTGCCAATCAACTCATTGAAACATTTGAAAATGATGAGGACTTTATAGATATGATTGACAAAAAGCCCGATAACAGTGAAGACGACGACTATGGATTTATGAAACACAACGACAAGTTCTCCAAGAGAATATTTTCCACGGGCCTACAAGCATACTTAAATTACGATGAATTGGATGAAACTGAAGCCTGTAATGATGACACATACGAAACAGATTCCGAAAAGAACATCAAAAAGTACAAGTCGCAGCTGTTTGCCATGAGGAAGGTTTTAATGTCCAGCGATGAAGAGGAGGAGGAAGAAGATGAAGAGGAAGATGATGATGATGAAATGAAGACAAGAGACTCGACGTTCGATAGTGATGGATCTGGTATCTCGTCAGATGAAGAGATGGGAATGCTTACGCAGATCAAGTACTTAATAATGGGATCCAGTGCCATACAACTGAGCAAACCCAAAAAGAGACGTGATCAACAACAGTTGGTGGATGATGGGTTGAAGCTAAAGTTTTTGACCATCACGCTCGGAATTATGATAATCGGATTGAGGTTCTCTCACAAACCCCACTCTCAATGATATAGATTAAAGTACATTGACGTGGTTACACATAGACATTCATATAGCTTTATTAATAAAGATTTCGCACAACCCCCGATTTGGGCCGAATCGGCGATCGCCTTACATTTTGCGGCAAAAAAAATGGCAATAAAAAAGGCAATAAAAGTGGAACCACTCAGATGAAATAAGGTGATTTGGGTTTGCCGCTGCGCCGTTGGTGTTGGTGGCACATCCAGGTTGCATGGAGCGGAGAGATTTACGCGGTCAGTAGTAGATTGTTTCGTAAATAGTAGTCAGGCCCTGATTCCTTGTCGCACGGTGCCGCGCAAATACAGCCACTCAGCATGCACTAGACATTCTACGTATATAAACAAGTGAAACGCCAGTGAGATTTTACAGCGACCAGACCTAGCTACGATGGCGCTTCGCGACTATCTATATGCTAAACACAGCGATACGGTCACGGCCGGAAGAATCAACAAGGTTGGCGCAAAGACAGACGTCAAGCTAATCAACTACAAACAGATGCAAACCAGTTTTCCCACATCTTCGGCCCGGTGCGAGGATTTGGAGGACGGAAAGACAGAGTGCCGCAAATGCCCCAATTGTCCCAAAAACGCGACCGATGCCATGCCACAGGTGGCAGTCGAGGTGGGAGTCAACGAAATCAACACCCGGCTAAACCAGGTAGATTTGGCGGCAAGAGAGGTGGACTTTACACATGCTATATAGGCCGCCCTTTAAGAGGCAGGAATGTTTAGAGGGAAAATGAATGCATCTATTTGAATTGTTGTAAGAGTAACAAATTGTACAAGTTAGTGAGCAAGGCGATTTTCTGGCTTTTTTCGGGGTCGTTTTGGCTGCCAAAAGTATTTGCGTTGTAGATTTTGATCACATTGCCCAAGATGATCTCCGACTCGATAGGACGCCCTTCCAACACATCTACCAACATCGAAGGCTTGTAGTGGTCCATAGCATCGGTGTTTTTGGTCATCTCCAACAACCCCTCTACGTCTTTGTCGGTGATGAGTCTGTTGTATTCGCCGTAGTCAAACCGTTTGAGATCATCATTGGCAGCGTGTTGAATTTGGTGCATCACCGGCAAGATCAACTGGTTTTCCAATTTAGCCCTGAAGATCTGCCCCACGTCTTGGCGGGTCAAGCAGCACACGACGTTAAATGACGCATTCCACAACAACTTTTTCCACCGCGTGAATCTGGTATTGTGGTCTACTGCGACGGTATTATAGGAGTTGGAGTACAAGTCTACGAATTTGTGGAGTAATTTCTGGGCGTTGGGGTCACCGAGCTGTTCGAAATCAAAGAGCCCAAACACCACGTTATCGTTTCCGTAGTGGGTGATCGATCCGTTGTTGTTGATAGAACTGATGTAGGATACCCCGCTTATAAGGTTGACCTTGGATGCAATATTTTTCCAGTACAGTTCAATGTCAATTCCGTTTTGGATCAACACGATGCTGGTGCCTCGATCAGGAAGTAAAAGGTGCGGGTGCGACTCCACATCGTTCCATACGTTGTGAGTCAGAGGAACCACCTTGGTGGCGACCACTATGTAGTCAAAAGGCGGGGCATCAGCAAGATCGTCAAGCGTACGAACCACTGTTTTCGGTCTGTAGCCCTTGATGGAATTCTCGGCCTCATTGGGATCTCCATTTTTTCTGCGTCCACCGTAGTCTACTGAGGATATAGTGTATCCGGAGGAGGTCACTTGGTCGTACTGGGATCTTACCACAGCAGTCACGTCTGCTTCGGGGTTGAGCTGGAGCACGTAGCTAGCGATCACTCCGACTCCGCCCATTCCTATACATAATACTCGAGTCATATTGTAGATTTTTATACTATGAATATGGTGAATATAGTTGGTATAAATAGTTTTCTATCAGTTAAATAGATTAAGGTAAGCGGTCGCGACGCCGCACCGGGCAATATTGGCGCGTCGGCGCCAGACTCAAAGCGGAAATGTTGCAGCACTCGGTCATGTGAGGGGGCCCTTTTTTTTTTGCAGTCTACTGATAATACCGAATCTCTTTTAATACATAAATAATACATAGCAGAAATAATGATGCAAAGAAGCAAAGGAGAGAAGAAAGGTAGCCAAAGGAGGACTAACGATCCGGTTTGTAGCGCTTGTTGCTATTGGAGACGTTGGGGGCGATTTGCCCCAACTCACTCGAACCCTTAATTACTCTGAGATCAAGGGAGTTGGCGCCGTTGCGCCGAAGATTGTGGTTGTGGTAGTGTTGGTTGCCGATTAGCTGCGATTGCATGTCGCCGTTTGTAGGTATATAAGTGTTGGCGGGGGTCGTTACCGAGACTGTGCCGCCGCTGTTGGAGTTGGCGCCGCTAGAAGAGTTCGAGGCTGCAGCCGCGCCCATGATGCTGGAGGACGAAATAGGGTTCGCAGCATTAGAATTTGAGTCTGATCCTACCGCAGCTCGAAGAAAAAAGTCGTCTATACTCGATATCTGTTGTTGCTGCTGCTGTTGTTGTTGTTGTTGTTGTTGTTGTTGTTGTTGCTGCTGCTGCTGCTGTTGTTGTTGTTGTTGCTGCTGCTGCTGCTGTTGTTGTTGTTGTTGATGTTGTTGTTGTTGTTGTTGTTGTTGTTGTTGTTGTTGTTGCTGCTGTTGCTGCTGCTGTTGTTGAAGCTGCTGTTGTTGTTGCTGCTGCTGGCGGGCCTGGAGCTGCGAAATCGAGTCGGCATTCGCCTGGAGCATTTGCTGCTGCTGTTGCTGCTTCATCGACCTAATATTAATGATCCGCTCATTGAAAAACGAGGTCTTGAACTCCTGGAATATCTTCATCGTCTGGGGATACTCGTACTGGTGGTCGTGAAAGAAACGGTCTGCAAATATATAGATAAACCGCTCGATATCGGTGGAGTTGATGCCCAGCAAAGAGCCAGAATTTCCCTCCGCACCCATGGTGGGCACTGCCGCGGGGTCTTCGGGCGCACTGGCGCCGTCTCCTATGTTGACATCAATCAAATTGTCGTGATGATGCGGTTGCGGAGTGGTGGACTGAGGCGGGATGATGGCATTCGCACTGTTGGAGGACGTGGTGCAAGTCACGGGAGTGCGCACCGCGCTATTGGCAGCGTTATTTCTGGTGTTGGAGCGAGTGAGCCTGTGCTGCTGCTCAAATTGATGTTTTTGTTTTTCGTAGTGCGCGCGAAGCTGCTGTTGATAGTCGTAGCCGTCGTTTTCTTGGGGGTGCTGGTGGGATCTTTTGAAGTCGTGCAGTGATTGGTGCGACTTTTGATGGAGATGTTGTGGTTGTGGTTGCTGCTGAGACGGCTGCGACAGGTACATAGAGAAGTTGACGAGGTTGAGGCTGGGGGAGGTGGACGAGAAACTGAGTCCCTGCTGGGGTCTGAACTGGTTTCCCGCAGTATTGGAGGTGGTTGGAGCCGAAGGCTGAGGATTCATAAGGTCGTAAGCAGAGTTGGTAGTAGGAGTGTTTGTGGTATTGCCGGCATTGGGCGCATTGGATCCCGAGGACGCGGAGTTGGTGGTTGTGTTTTCGGGATTGGCATGATCCACGTTGGTGTCGGGATTTTTGTATTTAGAATTTATAGCGGAATTGGACGCATCTTCGCCCGTGGTGGAGTTTGTAGAGTAGTCGGTGGGAAAACTGACGTCAGATCTGGTAGGAGGGGTATTTGTGGAGTTGACTATTGAGACGGGAGGAGACTCCGACGCCGCCGAGCCGGGCGACACGTTGGAAAGCGAGTTTGTGGAAGGAGATGACGAGTTGCCGCTCATTCTGGACTTGTTGAGGCCATGCCGTTTCTTAAACTGCGAAAGCCAGCCGTGACTGAAGCCCACCAATCGTTTGGGATCGTCCACGCCAAACTGATGGGCGTAGATCGACCAATGTTCACGAAGGATTGGCTCATTAATAGGCTCGTTTAGCTCAAGTTTCTGCCGAACCAACATATCCATGGCATGGTTGATTTTCTCGTACTTGAATTTTACTCTTCTTCGGCTGTTTTTACTGAAGGAACTATTTTGGTTGAGGCGTTCACGAAGCTCGTTTTCGTTCTTCAACCATTCACTGAACGACGACGTAGATATGGAGATTTCGTTCTTGTAACGATCGACTGTTTCCAGCTGGGGTCGGTTCGATTGGTGGTAAAAGTCCAACACCTGGATCTTCTGCTCCAATGTAGCCCTTGGTAGCTTTAAAGGCGCCATGGATCACTGAACTGAGATGGATGTGTGCGTAGAAAGTGCCTAGTAGATATAATGGGATTAGATTACCAGTACCACACACTGCCAACAAACTATTCAACTTTTCCAAACGCTCCAACTGTCTAAGTAGCTCTTGTACTGATGGAGTGGAAAGGATTGAAACTTCACTACCCACAAAAAAAATCCGCCATACAGTATCAGTGCAGGTGGCTTGAAGAGGTGGGAGATCATTGTGTGCACACATGTGCGGGCAATGGGCTACAATATGAGAAGAGATGTAGAGATGTGCGTAGAGACCATGCGAGCTACACCGAAGCACTACATAGTTTGAGTGGGTGGTAGTTGCTGGTCGGGTTTAAGATGGTCTCGAGACACTAATTTCGCTTGAAACGAGACTGATGAGTGAGTGATGTAAGTGTAGGCACAGTGAGAAGTTAAAATTAGCGTGTACGGCTCTATTGCTCTAATAGATGAAGAAAAAAGAAAGCCCAGCCCGTTAGTTTCCCACCGAGTAGACCAGTGCACCGAATAGACCTAGTCACCGAGCAGATCTAGCACCCAGTATGTCTGCTCGGACAGCCAATACTGTCAGATCATGGAGGCCCTGCTCAACCCTGTCTTAAGTGGACAAATATAAATCCACCAATGCAGGGGCGGGGATCCTACGCCCCTTCAATGTTGTCGTGCGCCGCGACCAACACACTCGATCTCGGCAGTCGCCCTATTAGAGCCAATGTGTAGTCCGAAGTACCAAGCGTTGTCCAGTTGTAGACCCATAGACAAATGCATGTTGAGAAAGCTACTTTGTTCATAAATATAGAGATGTTGTTCATTTTTTTAATGTGTGTATCATAAAATTTACTGCTAAACAGATGTTGCATTGACGCTATGTGGGTTTTATCTATTTAATGGGAACCAGCACCTCTGCTGACCTTTTCCAAAACAGAGTCGTAGGCAACTTCAGAGAAGTCGGTACCTTGGATGTCAGTAGAAACACCGTTCAAAGCTCTTCTCAAAGCATCTTTGGAAGAGGCGTAAACCATCTTGGCTCTGATAGGGGCGGTGTCTGGAGACCAGGTGTAGAAAACAATCTTGGATCTCTTACCTTCACCTCCGCCGATTTCATATTCGAAATCAAACACAGCGTATTTACATTCGTTTTCTGGCAATTTCTCCAAGAAATCGTCGTAGGTTCCGTCAGTAGAGGTTTCGTCAACAACAATCTCGGTTTTGCTATCGTTAAGAGCGAAGATAACGAACTTGTATTTCTTGCCCAACTTCAAGTCATTGAATGCAGTTAATGATTCATCGGCAACAGCGACACTGTATTGTTAGTATGAGTTTACAGACCAATTGCTTATAGTTGAACATACCCAGATCTCGACTGTTTGGTGTTAGTAAATGAGGCTTTTGACGAATTTGGGGTGACGCGCCGGTTTTTTTTCTGCAAAATTTGACATCAATCCATTTCCCCTTGCGTAGGGTTCAATTTAACTTACCATTTTGTATTTACTAGCTCTGGTTTATAAATAAGTAAAAAAGAGTGTAATGGTGTCCTTTTCCAGTCAACTTTGCTGTTGAGGTGGGTCGGCCAATAAACGTGACACAACGCGCGCCAGTAGTCCCCTCTCCGATCAGGGTGTGGGCTGCGCCGAAAAAAAAAACGATTGCAAAAAAAGATCACGTTATATTCATTACTATTCATCTATTTAAAGCCTTTCTAACAAAGAGGCGGCACTAGAGCGGCGAGAAGAGGATGGAGAGGCCCCGCCTTCGTCACTACCCAAGTATCTAAGGTGGCCATCCTCGACAATAGCAGCATATACGCTGGGTCTTCTGCCCAAGCCCTGCTTGGACAAGTCGATCGCAAGGTCTTCTCCAAGCTCGCTGGACAATGCCGCATTTGGATCAGTTGCGAAAATTACATAGTTGTCTTCGCCTTGGTACCCTAGAGATCTAGACCACTCTCTGTTTGCGTGTGGGTCATCGGCAGTCAAGACCACGATCTTGCTAACTCCTTTACTCTTAAACTCTTCGATCCTGCTAAGGTAGTTAGGTAAATCATGTTCAACGTTGCGTGGATCGAGTGGACCACCGGCAGAAGTAATAATGATTTTTTTGTTTGGCAACTCTGATTTCAAGTCGTAGGCTACCGGAGCCACCGACTTATCAGCATCGTTAGAGCTAAATGGAACGTATTGTAATTGGATATCAGTAGGAAATCTGTCGTCAACAAATGGATTCATGGTTGCTTTGAAGTACTAAAACAAAGTATTCTTTTGAGTAGACTTCCTGGCGTATTTATACACTTCCGACTGACTAATAGTTTTGCCATCGCTTATGCCATTCATTAGCAGCACTCCTCTCACCCCACAACACACGCCTTCGTTCGCTGCTGTTCGGTCCCCAAACTCCGAATACTCCGCATTTTCGGAGTCTCAAGTCCGCCTTATCGCGCCTATTACACTATTTTTTTTCTATACAGGGGAATTTTCCCCACTAGCCCCTTAGTTGCAACAAAGCGCCATTGAAGTAAACGTGGTCCAATTCTTTGTTTTAAGATTATTAATATGCGCATCATAAGAACTCGGGCAGAAAATGGCAGGGCCTGGCAGGATTTGGCAGAAACTGGCGATACTGGGGTCCATCTTGGAGTAGTTCATTGATTTTGAAACATTAAGCCTCATTATGGCTTTGACGTAGATTTGTCGTGTTGTTATAGATATACAGCCTCGTAGTAGTATGGCCATAGCCTAGTCGTCTCTGTTTCTGAGTAAACTTTGTCATGGTGAGATTCTTGGCAAGAAGTCCGAAAGCCGAGTTGAGCTTAGTTCATTTCGTCAGAAGTAATCTGATATTTGCCAAGAAAACGTATTGTGTCAAGGAACAATCACAGAAAAAACATCATGAGTTGACTTTGGTTAACGAGTGCTGGATGTGAAGTAAGCATTATGACCCCCGCACCTTTGAGCAATCGCACATAGCCACGCTCCTTGGCAAGACTACAAGGGTAAGAACTAAACTATACCAAGAAGTAGAACTGGCGGGTATAATAGATAGATACGGGGCCTATTGTAGTAAACAAAGTCACCGCTAAGAAATAAAATTGCTTAAACGATGATTGTAACCTACATGTCTTACAGTTATTTGCAATGTCACTTTGCGAGCAATAAAGTCTTGACAGTTTAGTTTTTCAGTCAGGACACAGCCCGAGGGTAAACAGGTAAGAAATAAGAGTGTGAGCACTCTTATTCACTGTGCGTAAAGTAAGTAATTAGTTTTAATAAGTAGTACAACCGTAGTTGATGGGCTGTGTTGGGGCTGTACGCTCCTTACTTTTCACTAGCATGTAGTATTGGGTGCAAATTTCGATTTTTCAAGCCGAGGTTGACTTTTACTATATGACAAATCGGATCGCAAAATATACTTTATGGAATACTATCAAAAGTGGCTCTGCTTCGGCATGTTATCAGTACAAGATATACATTCTGATATCAATGCGCACAAGATGACACATTTTGCAACTTTTCAGCATAGATTTGGAAAAACTCCCCTACTTTTTTCGGGAGTTTTTAATTACGGCGATTGCTTATCAGAACTCAGCTCGATGATACCCTTATAACAGACATGATCAACATGGCCTAAAGGTAAGCTGAATCGTTCAATCATATTTTTATACTGTGACACTGGGTAGAGCTGGCTGGGTACGCCAAAAATATGCTGTTGATGGATCTCCATTGTCCATTCTTCACCTGATAAAGAAATTTTTCTTGCCACATATAAGCACTTGATACGATGGCCGAGTGGTTAAGGCGGAGGATGCAGGTTCCTTTGGGCTTCGCCCGCGCAGGTTCGAACCCTGCTCGTGTCGATATTTTTTTCAATTGCGTTAAGACTTAAAGCTTTAAGTCTTCTCTTACTCTTTTTTTGCTGCAGCAGACATCCAGGGTTATGGTCATACTCGTTACTACCAGTATATCACCTCTTCTCTTATCTTTTCTCTTATTTCAACAATCTTTTCACTCGTGAACTCTGCAAAAAAATATTCGCATTCGAAACGTTAAATTTATGCTCAATTCAATCAATCAACGAGACAAGTGTATGGTAGATCGCGATGAGTTATGAACTATACGAGATTCTAGAGGTGGAAAGAAGCGCCACGCTGTCTGAAATCAAGAAGGCGTACAGAAAACTCGCATTGAAGTATCATCCTGATAAGGTGACAGAAGAAGACCGAGAATTTGCCGAAACCAAGTTCAAAGAGATCTCGCATGCCTATGAAATATTGATCGATGATCAGAAAAGAGAACATTACGACACATATGGAACTACGGACAGTGCTGGAGGAGTACCAGGAGACTATGATTTCGGTGGTAACCCCTACGAAAGCTTCTTCAACAATGGCCATGGGGGAGAATATGGCGGCGATGATTTCTACAACTTTTTCAACAATATGAACGGTGGCGATTCCAGAAAGCCAAGAGCAAAACCACGTACTGAGGATGCAGAGCTTGATATCGAGGTGACATTGGAGGATCTTTTCAAGGGAAAAGTCGTCCGTTCGACGTCCACCAGAAACATCATTTGCACACATTGTAAGGGAACAGGAGCCAAAAAGAGTGCCGTCAAGAAGAAGTGTGGAATTTGTGAAGGTGAAGGAACAGTCAGAAAGATCAGGCGAGTGGGTCCTGGGTTGGTGACTCAGGAATACGTCGAGTGCACTACCTGTGATGGAACCGGAAACATTTACCGTACTAAAGATAGGTGTAAAAAGTGTAGTGGAAAGAAGGTGATAGAAGAAACCAAGATCTTGGAGTTTGATATTCCCAAAGGGTCCAAGTCGGGCGAAACCATCACATTGCCTAAGGAATCTGACGAGTATCCAGGCAAAGAAACCGGCGATGTCAAGCTCAAATTCACATGTAAAGACCACCCAGTTTTCAAGCGTAAAGGTGATGATTTGTACTGTGGCTTCAAGATTCCCTTACTCGATGCCTTGTGTGGTTTCACCAAGACAGTGGTGCAGCATTTGGATGGCAGATGTATCAAAATATCGACTCCCCCTGGCAAAGTGATAAGACCAGGTGACTTTATCAAGATCAAAAACGAGGGTATGCCTGTCTCCAAGGCATCTAGCGGGTGGTTCGGTGGCTTGACCAGCAAAAGAGGTGATTTGTACATTGAAATCGACATCGAGTTTCCTAAAGATAACTGGTACTTGGAGAAGAACGACATACAGAAGATGAAAAACTTGTTGCCTAATGACTTGCAAAGCAAGTACGATATCAATAAGCAGACTATAGATGTGGATTCGATGCCAGAAGCCAATATTGATGTCATAACCGAGTTTACCATTGCCAAAGCCAGTGCTTTACCAGAGTACGAGGAGGATCAACCACAAGAAGAGGAATACTTTCCCGACTACGGCTCGCCCCAGCCTGAGTGTCAGCAACAGTGATGTATATAGCAAAAATAGATAACAACCAAGTATCAATAAACTAAATAATATTAATTACGAAAGAATTGGATAATAGTAGCTCTCTAATCCTGGAGATACTGAGTGGAAGAATAATTCGGCATGTCATCTTATTACAAGAATGCTTAACACATTAACTACTTGGAACATATAATATATGACAGTAACCTATCATATCAGTAGACAAAAAAAGCTCCATAGATGCAAGAACTTGTCAGCCGGCGATGCAAGAATAAATTGGTGTGTTGTTGAAGATCCGAGAAAGATCACGTGCATGATTAATATCCGGTCTGAGTGCAATTTTAGCACCGTTCTAAGCACTGGCAGATGGCGCTGTGACATACAATATACCTTTGCTACAGCGGCAATGGGGGCTCAACTCAACTAGTCCCAGTTTGGACCAATTTCAAAGAGCTTGTGTGCCAGTATCAGAGGGCCCATATCTGCTGACCCAGGTGACCGGAAGTCCCAAATTCACGTGTTGCCCTCGGAAGCAAAGGATAACCCAGAGTGGTTCCAAAATTATGAAACCCTTTCATAAATTAAGTCAAAAGTACCCATATGCAGATTGATACAGCACAAGCTTCTAAAACACACCATAGCTCGTATTCAATGTTATTTAATAATAAACAAGCTAAGAATAATTTACATCATGTATTTTCCTGCTATCATAAATCTATTGCTATTTTGTCACAATCATTAATCACATATATTAAATAAGTTGAAATGGAGAACGGGTATATTTAACGATAGTATGTCGAGCCCAAAAGAGCTCATCTCCAAATCTCCTATTCACTAAGACTCTGATCCAACGTAGCTCCTCTGTGGATAAACAAAGGAATCTCAGACTAATCCCCAACGCGTAGTTTTTGAGTGGAAAGCGAAGTATCGAACCATTACTTCTTTTGTGAATTTAATCCAACAAGTCGTGGAGTTCTTCTGTGGTTAAGCCTAAGTTGGTATCTACTTCTAAACCGCTCAGGTCGTTGGTTGGCATTACTAGACGGGAGTCTGGCTCGTCGTCGTAGTCGAACGAAAGATTATTTTCCATCTGGATTTCGGCCATTTTCAACCCAGGCACCAGTTCTTGAACATCATTGACTACTGGCCTTGAGGGCTTGGAGAAAAAGTCCAAATCATGTGAGTTCAAAGGCTCCATATCGGCGGGCACATACGGAATAGGCGACTCTTCTTTGGGCACATATTCGATATTGTAGTCATCTTCACGAAGTTTTTGCTGGATCTGGCGCATGCGGTCACTTGTAGACTTCTTATTGGCTACAAACTCGCTTGTAGGGCGTCTTTTTGTTTTGACTGGCTCCACGCTAGGAGATGGCACAGGAAGATGGGATGCATGTAAAGTGGCGGTATTGGACGAGAACGTCGATGCTAGGGTCTGGTTGAGTGGGGGAAGGTGGCGTGGCTGTTTTTTGACGAGATTATCTGTGGAAAAGGAGGCGGGTGGGGGGTGAATGGTGGACAGTGCCTGTAATGTAGGCACAGATGAAGTAGAAGGATCTGAAGAAATAGGTTTTGAATCGGTAAAAGAAGCCTGGGATGCAATGCTTTTGTTGTGTTTTGGTATAAATCCTAAGCTGGAGTTTGCTTTGGAAAGCACTGGCGGACGGGCCAATTGGGGCCTAAATCTTGACTTTGAGCCGTCAGTCACAGTATTTTTGGAGTTGATAGTGGATTGGGAGCGGCCCAAAGCGGGTCTGAATGTATTTTGGTTCTTCCCGCCCAAAGGAACCCGGGTAATACGGTTGCTACTGGTGCTATTTGTGCCGAGCGAGTTTTTGGCCCGGAGTGCCTGGTTTTCGTCCTGTTTTGGTGCAAGAGGCCCGCCTCCATTGCTCTTGGCTGGTACGTTTCGTAAAACGTTTTCTTTATCTGAAAACAACACCGGTCTGCTCATGGTGGTGTTGTGTTTGTTGTGTTTTGGTTTTCTGTATTTGTATTTGTATTTTTGTTTGTATCTGGGATCACGCGAGAAACATGTGATCGAGTCAGTAGCAGCTATAACGAGGCATAGAAGCCTAACTCTCAATTACTATACAACTAACTAAACAACTACTGCATTTTCTATGGCGTTTGATTCGCTGCGGATCTCGGTGGTGTCGAGCTCACTTAACGAGAACTCCGGGTGGATCTACTTAGTGGACTGGATCCTATCGCTCATCCTCGGTATAGCATTCATCTTCTACTTCAATAGACTAGTGGGGTTTGTGTTTTCCCATTTGTTCAACTTGGTGTTGCAAAAACGCTATGGCATCAAAATACACATGCAGGCGTTCAAGATCTCGCCCCTTGGAGGCCGGATTTTTGCCAAGAACTTGACCATCATCACCAAAGACTACACCATATCCATTATACGATTCAACTTGACATGGAGATACTGGTTGTTTAAGCTTACCAGAGTATCGGAATACTATGAAGACGAAAATGAGAACAACGAAGAAACAAACAACTCAAAAAAGTATGTAAACTCAAAGCTTCCGTTCCGCCTCTTGCTCCATCTCGATGGGTTGGAGATCTTTATGTACAATAGAACTGCGGCATACGACAGTATTCTCGAGGCTTTGAATCTTAATGATAATAATAGCCGCAAGCCTGATGCGTGTTCTGAAAAATCCGAGCCAAGAGAGTCCAATTTGCGGTATAGAAACGTTCGTAAACTGTCGGAAGAAGACACTATAGATGGCACTTCTGGCGAAACACCCCCAGAAAAAGAGGCACATCCTACACAGCTCCCATGGGCGATTCCTCCTGACGTGCCTGTGCAGCCCAAACCGCCTTGGATCCTCAAACTCTTGCCGTTGAAGATCAGAATCAGAAAAGGGGCGGTAGTGGTAGGAAACGTGTGCACACCCTCGATTCTTGTAATGTCGTATACTTCAGCAAACGGAGCTATAGACATCACCAGAGCACCCGATCCGGCAGATAACTATAGGTTCTGGCAGGATATCAACTTTGAGGCGTTCCAGATCTGGATGAAGCCTAATATAAAGTACAACCACGACAAGTACAAAGACACTACCGATACTACTCAGGTTGTCGAGTCGAATATCAGTCATCTTAGGAGGTATAAACAGTTTTTCTTGTTCCAAAGAGCTGTTGGGATCGTCAGGAGGAAATTTCACAGTAGAATACGACATCGGCTCGGCAATGCTCTTGAGGAGGCCACTTCAGAATGGCGAGGCTTAAGACGGTATATTGGCACAGAAGAAGACGCAAATTTGTCTGCGATAGTCAGTCCTGAAGAACAGTATGCCAAATTCACTCTTATTCTTGATTCCACCACCACCAGAGTAGTATACTACTTTGATAACCCTGGAATAGTAGTTCCAGGCAACGAAACGTATCCTGGCCATGGAGTAGAGCTAGAATTGTCTGGTGCCACAATTCATTACGGGCCTTGGGCTGATAAGCAGCGGGTTCCCCTCCAGAATATCTTTTTTCCATCTCTAGCCAGAGACTCCAGACCAACTCCATTGCCCCAACCAAACACTCCTAGACAGTTCAATGGGTTTTTATCTACTGTATTGGTCAAAGACGAGCTTATTTTCAGGATACCCACTAGGGAAAAGAGTAAAGATAAGGATATGTTGAGTAGGTCCAATAAGATGACAAGACCGTTTGGGTGGTTGGAACTTAAAATGGGCAGTGGCTCAACCCTTTCTTCGTTTACCTCGTACGTTGCAGATGCTGTTCATGGATGGGACAATAGAGTGGATTTGCTTTTTATCAGTCCCGAAATCAGAACCTCCGTCAACCACGATATTCTCTTCATGGCCGATAGCCACGAGATGGCCGCCAAAGTGGGATTTCCTTTGGAATGGAACGGAAAGTGTTTGTGGCAATTTGACTTGGTGAGTGAAAACGCAAGAGTGTTTTTTCTTCGTGAACATACTCTTTTATTTTCCGATATCTTCAGTGACTTTTCCACTGGCAGCCCTACGCCATACGAAGAGTTCAGGCCGTTCGTCTACAATGTCAATTGGAATATTCACCATTACAAGATCTATCTTAATGTTAACGATGCCAATATTATCAATAATCCACTTGACTTTAATGTGAACAAGTACTTGTCTTTCCAGGGAGACGATCTAGCTATTGACTTGGAACTTCCGTTATATGGAGAGTTCGCTAAGTCCACTACCGTCAGCTATACTATGAACACGTCGTTCTTCGATCTTGTCTTGGATACACCTCCGTGGCACACTGCCAGTGCTTTTATGAAAGATTCTAGTGTGGTGGGCAGAAGCAACAACTTTTCTGTTGAAGGATGCTACACTTTTTTCAGCAATATTGAGGTGTATACCTCCGATTATATTGAAATCAGGTGTGTGGGTGACGACGTGACGCTTAAGTTCCATGGGTTTCTTATCAAGTACCTCTTTATTATAAGAGAAAACTACTTTGGAGATAATATCCATTTCAAGACGTTTGAAGAGTACAATAATTTGCACGGCGCTGAGGCATCTGCTGAGGCGTCGTCAGTACTGGAAAAGTCCACCTCGTCCTTCTCAACCTCACCTTCATCAACGTCTCCTGAAGTAGACTACTGGCACATTATCAAGGTCGAAAATGATATTGATCTTCTCTTTTCGTTCCAGGTCCGCCGTGGCTTAATTGTGTTGCCATTGAGCTTGTACGACTGTAAATCGCATGTGGGACTTATGTTTGACTCGCTAGATGTCGATATCCGCTTCACTAACTACTATATGGATCTCCAGGCCGATCTTAGTCCTATTACATCGCTGTTTGTGCCGCCCCAGGAGCTGGCAGATGATCAGTTGGAGGTGGTATTTGATCTTCCAAAGTACCGCCAGTTATACCTGCTGGATACCTCAGTAATGTCGATTGACGGCTTATCAATTCATGCTCATCGGATGTTTGGAATTCCGCCCGAAGAAATCACTTTCTTCTGTAAATGGGACTTTGAAGCGGGCCATATCAGTATTGATTCCGAGGTTGACTTCATCACTTCATTAGGCACGTTTATTAATAATTTCACCTTGGGATTCAAAGATATCGAGAACTCACTCAATCTTCCAGAGCCAGTAGTTTACGATGCGCTCAACTTCTCGTTTAGATGTGAAGATATCACCGTAAAATTGCTGGTAAAAAACACCCCAAAGTACTTGTTGGCCAACCTAAACTCAGTACTTTTTTCGTTTAACGACATTGCCAACGAAAGGTACTCCACCAGAGCATCAGCTTCGATTCCTCATATCCAGGTGCTGGTAGAAGAAAAGGGATATGTTCACGGCTGCTTGAAAACGTCGTTGAACTTTACCAATATCTGTCAGAAGAAACATATGCTTGAGCACAGAAAACTACAGCAGACCAATATCAAGACAAGCGACGCTCCTTTCCATCGAGCACCGTTCTTGTTATTTCCTGAAAACAGAGACTCTAATTATAATGGTGGATACGGCTCGTTTTTGACCCAATTGTCGCTTCCAAATGCCAACCATCCTCTTACTAGTGAGTCATGGGACTCGAGCGACGAGTCTCTTCTCGAGTCTCTGGATTCAAGCGTTTCGACCAAAATATCCAAAGACTCGTTTGATCCACTCGATCCCCCTATTTCTTTAAAGAATAAACCAAAAAATGAGCTCCTTGACGAACCGGCAGACCAGTTTTATACTGAAAAGTTTGCTCCTAAACACGATTACGACCCCGAGGAGTTCTGTCCTTCTTACGAGGTCAATCCTGAGTTCGAATACGATAACTTGATCTTCGAATTGGGCGCCGTCCACTCGTACTTGACTCCAAATGGCTTGGTTACTTTTGCCCAGCTTATCAACGAATCCAATACTTTTACTCTCGACAAGCTAATGGACGAGTTGGAAGTCAAGGTCGTCAAGTGTGTCGCCCTTAATAAAGTGGCTCATTTTGCGGTAGCCAATATCCGCTTGGTCACTTCTGAAATCAACCTTAAGTTCGGCTCTTTTATTACTCAAGATCCTCAGGAAATATTCGACAAAAGACAAAATATTCCGTTTGTCAGCGTCAATCTCATTGAACCTTCTATAGCGGCTTCTATCAAGAACGAAAAGAAAGAAGGAACAAAGTTTTGTGATATCCAAACCGATATCACGGTGGCCGGCCATCTCAAAGACTTGTTTGTATCGATATCCAACCCAGGAAACTACAAAAGCCCTGTACTCCTCAATATTAGAGATATCGAGGCATGGGCCCAAATACCCAGTGATGAGTCTCTGCAGAGCACAGTGGCTTCGTGTACTGTGGATGCTATCGAACTAGATATACGACAAAACCAATTCAAATGGTTATTGGACTATATCTTGCGGTTGAAAACCCAATTGGAGCCTGCTATGGTGGAATTTGCCAAACCTAAGGTGCCATTGCCTGAAGCCATAGCACAATTGGTGTATAAACTATCCAAAGCCTCAATAGACTACTCTATTGATAACGACCCCGAGGTTTTGACCAAACCAGCCAATATTTTACGGTCCATAATCGCTGATCATGTTCGTCTTTCTGACGGCTGGAAGATCATGTCGAGACTAAGACACGTTCTCAATAGCTTGCCCAAAGAATGGTACAAGACAGAGTACGAGGCATTACAGAGCTCTGCCGACTGGAGACTACCTTCTACAGCCATCGAAGAAATCACCGAGATCTTTTCCCACTGGAGAAGCTGGGAAGCCAATCCTGCGCAGCGTGATTTCTTCTTCAAATTCGTATTATCTCCTTCAAAACTCAAACATACTGAACCAAAACCGTTTGATTTACAAGTCAATATTCCCGATGTGTTGCTCAATATATCCGATGAAAAGAACGAAGTTGATTTTGTTAGTTTGGAGAATTTGAGCTGTCTTTCACAAATATCAATGCAAAAGCTTCAGGATAGAACTTCGGTGGGACTAGGTATAATTGAGGTGGTCAAAGCAATAAGTGTAGTGTTGAACTTGGGCTCATACAAGAGCCATGTCAGTGAACTATCATTGGGAATGATCATGGAAGGAATGAAGTTTGCAGATCAATTCAAGAATGACCAGCCCGAAAATGCTGGGGAGAAGGCTAAGAAAAGCAACGAACCTCAAAGAGACCCATTGACTAATGACTCCAAAGTCTCAGACCCATCGTACCAGGCTTCTTTTATGGTAAATGTCGACTCTCTAGAGCAGTATATCCAGCTCCCATCTACTAAGGTGGTAGTCAAGTCCAAGAATGTGACCTCGGCAGTAGAACTCTCCACATTCACCGGCGATTACAAGGATGTTGTGCTTTTTTCGTCCGTTCAAAGAATCAGTTCTTTCGATGTTTTGTTTTTGAATGCAAACAAGTCGGTTCTTTCCAAGTTTTCACTCTTGAAGTGCGGAATTGTGGTCACCAATGCCGGTGGAATAGTCAATGGGTCTAAGATCTCGGAGATAACCATTGAAAAGATGATCCTAAGAGTTTATGACAAGAACGAGGCTTTGATAAAGGGAATCGAAGGCTTGATGGAAAAGGATATTCCATATATAAAAAGCATTGTAGAATCCACAGGAGGAACAGAAAAGAAGCCCGAGGAAGAAAAGCAAGAGCTCATTAAAGAAAGTGATTCTCCACAAAAACTGGGAGATGCTTTTTCTCAAAAGGTGGGAGACTTTGCATTGAATATCAGTCTAGGCGAGTTCAACTGGATCATTGAAATACTAGAACCCATTCGTATTAGTGGTGTCATTTTCAACAACAAGCTTTCTGTAGAACGGTTGGGCGGAACTGTCTTGATGGACTCGTACATTCGTAAGGTCGATATCAATGGTGGAATAGGCAAAACCGAAATTATTGAGCTAGAAAACTCAGATATCGTCACCGGATTGAAGTACAATCTTGTTGAGGACATGAATCTTCTTTCCGTATCAATCAGTACTGGATACACCAAACTATTTTCTCCTCTGTTGGTTGAAAACTTGAAGTTGGTGATTCAAAACCAAGCCGATTTGAAGAATAGAATCGAGGTACTTCAAAAGATCTTTAATGTTGACAATTCACCTAGCTCACCTAGATTACCTAATTCTAATTCATCCAGTCCACTGGGTGGTAAGTGTAATCTTTTGGATAAACTTGCCTTCAAGGCCAAGTTGACCAACGACTATATTGGTATATCCACCTTTGCTAACAAAACCAAATACTCGTTTGAAATCGAAAATACGTCTTTGGGTGTCTACAACGTGGCTAACTCTCTGGCAAACGAATCTACTCTGGAACACCGGGTTGTTCCGATATACGGCAATTTCGAGATCTTGACGGCTCGTTTGAGCGTATTGGACAGAACCATAGCAGTGGGTCTTTCCAACATTCTTGACTTCAGCATGTGTATTCGACTCTTGAACAATATCAGTGGAAACAACTCGGATCTTCAGTCGTTGCAGGTCGAATCGCAGCACTTTAGAATGTGTCTAAGCACCCCGGCATTGGTGAGAATATTAGTGTTGATAGACTATATCAAAGACTGTTGTCCCCAAGAAAAAAAGACACCAAAAGTAGCACCAGCATCAGAAGCAGAAGCAGAAGCAGAATCTGCGCCAGAATCTGCATCCTCATTTTCGTTTCTCAACAACTTCTCTTCGGTGCATTTCCTTGCCTACAACTTCTGTTTCGGCTGGGTGTTTGAGAACGGCGACAAAAACTATCCTGGTGTTATACTAGGAGCCGAACGGTTCTTTGCTATCACCGAAGAGAAATTGGGAAAGCTCACATTGATGGAAGGGTACCTCTCTGTAGCCAATGGTGCTAGATCGTCCAATTTTTACAGCACCACTTCCGAAAAGAATAGTCTTAACAGAGCCTTTTTGCCAAAGATGCAGTTGGTGTACACCATAGACCAGTGTGAGGAGATCAAGAGTATGAAGATTGTGATTACGGGTGACGAATTGGACGTCAAGTTCTTGTCGAATTCGATAGTTCTTGTTGAATATGGAGCCAAATCAGGATCGGAAATGCAAAAGTTCTTTAAGGCCAGAGACATGAAGCGTGGTGATGTAGAGGTACACGAGGTGGAAGAGGTAGAAGAAGTTGAGAATAACGTGATGAATGGCATAAAGCTGGTGTTCCAGTCTATTGAAGTGGTGGCCACCTATGCTGGGTCCAATGTTCTTATTAATCGACTTAGTGACGACACTTCGGAGCCGCCTCCGTCGTTGTATCTTCACTCTCCGGCAGTCAAAATGGCCGTCAAGTATAGATACGACAAGTTGGCACCAAAGAAGCATATTATTCGGGGAGAAACTCTAATCACCTCGTCCGAAAACACCCTCTATCCTTACTGTATTCCTGTGTTGAACGATATCATTGATGGTGCGAAGAAGATGATGCATAGTCCTGCCAACAACGACGAGCCCGACTCGAAAAGAGGCGACTCGAAACCTCCTGGATGCAAGGATTTCGCCAGTTTATTGAGCGATGTCGATATATACTTTGGAGTCAAGATCGAGAAACAGGCTCTTACGCTTAGCTGTGCTCCAACCGTCAAGGTGGCTGCTATGGTGGGTATCAAAGAGATCTATATACAGTTGAACACCGGAACTTCCAAGGAGGACACTACTTTGGTTTTGACGGTTCTCTTTGACTCGGTCTCGGCCTCGTTGCAACACGTATATTCGAGAGAGATCAGTGGTTCGACCAGTATTAAAAAGGTGACTATCACTAATGCAGTCGAGTTTGGCGAAGTGGCCAAAATCTTGTCGTCTGGTTCCGTTGTAGATGTCGATGGGTATGTGAATATCAAGCAGTTTCAAGACGTGGTGCTTTTCAAAGACGTATGGTTCCCCGAGAGCTACAGCGAGGAATCCAGCCCCGATCTGCTCAGCCCTTTGCACTCTTACGACGACAATGTCAAAACAGATCTTGCGGCCAACAAGAACATTTCTTCGCGGTTCAAAGAGGTGTCGACCACATATGCTATTCCGTGGGTATTGACTCTTATTGTTTCCAATATCAATCTTCAGGTAGACTTTGGTAAGTCGTTGGGTAACTTCAAGTTGAACTTGGACAAAGTGTGGGCGGTTTCCAAGAAATCCACCGACTGGGCCCAGGACTTGAAGATGGGCGTAGACAGTATATGCTTGCAATCGGAAGGAAGACTTGGCGGGTCTTTTGATGTCAAGAATGTCAAGATCCACACTGCCATCAGCTGGAAACTCGAGTCGGGAGTTATTTTGGATGTACCTCTTATTTTGATATCGGGAGCGATCGACAAGTTGATGCTCAAAACGTCCTTTGACTACCATGTATTTGCCATAGCCAACATCGAAGGCCTTTCCATCGACATTTATAACCGAAAGAGCGAGGTCAGTCTTTCGAAAGACCACCTATTTGTTAGTACCAAGATGGACGCAGCCGAAGTGTACATCACGTCACTTTCTGCCTCCAATTGTCTTGATATCCACAACACTGTAACCAGAATGATCCAAGAGAATAAGAGATCGTATAAGGAAACGCTTAGAGAGTCGGCCAGAGGAAAGAGTGTGCCGAAAAAGACCAAGAATGAAGAAAAGGCTAATGCCGATATACTTAAAACTGTCAAAAAACTCGAGGCAAAGATCCAGGTCGTTGTAGGCAAGTTTCTGATCCATATATACCCATCTTCGTTTGACGATTCCAAGGTCTTGGTGATCAAGCTAGATGAGTCGAGAGCCAATTTCCAGCAAAACGAGTACGCGAAGGGGATCTCCAACAACCTAGAGATCCAGTTTACCGATCTAAAAGTGTCACTTTCAATGACCTCATCTGTCCTGGAAGATTTCGTGGCTCAGTGCAAGGTGGAGGAGTTTGTAGAGTATGCCCGTAAAGTCAGAGGAGGAACGATCTTTGTGTTCCCATCCTTCAAGATATCCATGAGAACTTTCCAGAAGTACGACGATAATGTGATTGAGTATCTCTACCAGTCGTCGTTTGGAGGTACGGTGGATATCAGATGGAACCTTGGGTCGGTCAATTTTATCCGAGAAATGTACTCTATCCATGCCAAAGCCTTGAGTTCTCGTATTGAGTATAGAAACACCATATTGGCTCCGGCCGATACTGGCACGGTCGAGTTGAGAGACGTCAACTTCAGCCAGGGTCCATCCAAGCACTTGAAAGAGCAGTTGGACGGCACAGACCCTACTGTACAAATCGACAAAGCCATCAACGAGACTTTGAATAAAGTCACTGACGAATCAAAGTATAGGTATAGTGCCATTGCACCTGCTATTATTGAAGCACCTAGGTTGAAAGAGTTGGGTAATGCTACGCCTCCTTTGGAGTGGTTTGGATTATATAGAGAAAAGTTCCCTCATGCAACCCACCAGTTCGGTATAGTATCGTTGCAAAAAATGATGCACGAAGTGGAGCTGCAATACTCCAAGATTCTAGGAAGAGCATAAACCTTATTATATAAAGGCTAATAAATAACTAGATATATACTTGTAAAATTTTCGTGAAATGGTACCTCTATAAATCTACCAAGGGCTTAGATTCAAGGTTTCGTGCAACATAATTTTTGGTTCTCAATCGAATCTACTTCATTAGACAGTGTAAGAATGTCACCACACCGGCTTCTAGACCAACTACATAGTTCAAAGCACTAATACATAAAAATTTATCCTCCAATATCTAGTTTGCTTATAGTTAAGCTTGGAAATAATATTGATTTCATGTTAAAAGGTAACGGCCGGTATTACTTGGCTGAGATTCAAAGACATTCTACATATAATTATTCTTCTAAATTACTTCGACTTTTATTTATTATACAGCATTTGTATGTTATGGTTTATTTACAAGTTAATGGGTCAAGTACCATCTTCCCTTAGCCCTTCTTCTGGACAAGATCTTTCTTCCGTTTCTGGATCTTAATCTGGCCAAAAAGCCAAATGTTCTCTTTCTCTTCAACGTAGAAGGCTGGTAAGTGTTACCCCTGGATTTGAATCTTCTCTGTATCAAGCCCAATAACGATTGAAATGCAGTTGTGGAGGTGGGTAATGGAGTTATTTCATGATGTATTTTGGTATGCAAAGCAGGTGGGGTGAACGTGCTGGTGGGTTTGGACAAGAGAGAAAATCCTCGCGTGAGTGTTCTCGACACCGGAGCCGTCTGGGTTCTGATAATACTAGACACGGTCCACATTCCTAACCTACTTAACGTTTAGTTGAAAGAGCGTTGAGTGAAAAATGTTATAGTGAGACCCGGTCCTACTATTACACGATCAGAGGCGCGCTGCGTAAGTGTGGGTACGCCTCTCGGTATCACAAATAATTTTCTGAGCGATGAGTAGGAACCCATCTCAAGGCAACAACATGTCGACCGGTACCCGTAGCAGAAGAGTTGTTCCTTCGGCCGTCAATGCACCCACAGAAGTACACATCAACCACATTGGAGCTTTGAAAAACGAAGATGCCGAAGTCATATTGTCGGAATTCATAAGTGCCAGTGAGGCCATCGCCAATTCTACCGCAGAAACCACCGACAGCACTGAAAAACAACACTACAACTCGACCGGGTTGTCCAATGTTTCTGGAAGCAGTGCTGTTTTGAGTCAGTTGAAGAGAGTCCAGAGAGATTTGAGAGGGTTGCCGCCATTGGCAGCCGAATCCACAGAGGAAGGGTCCAATAAGCGCACCATATTCGAGAGCGAAGAGCCCAAAAATAAGAAGATCAAGTTCGATAGCGAGGAACCAGAAGATATAGAAGAAAAAGAAAATAGCGACACTGAAGTTAATGAAGTGACCGAAGTAAATGAAGATGCTGAAGAAGCTAATGAAACCACAATAGTCGAGGCTGAGGAAGCTGATGTGTCTGTAGTGGAAGAACCTAAGAAGAAGAAGGAAAAGAAGGAGAAGAAGGAGAAGAAAGAAAAGAAGGAGAAAAAGGAAAAGAAAGAGAAGAAAGAAAAGAAGTAGTCATCTCCGTCCGGTACCTGTATCATAGAATAAATGCATAGTAGAATAGCACTAATGTAGAGTAGTTGTAGTAGCTTTGGTTAGTGGTATATGTCTCATCACGTGACAAATGTATTTCTTATCTGCAGGAGATCATCGAGTCGTGCGCGCCTGCCTCTGTTTACATCAACACGCTCCATAGATCTAATGAATCAGCAGCATAGAATGGGGATCAAACGGGCCAGAAACTCTAAAAGAATACCGTTGTCGAGTGATGACATTGACGGAGACACGTTTGTGAACAATAGCGACTATGCTTCAGGATCTCAATCCGAAGTTTCAGCCCACCAAATACCCCCCACCGATCCCAATGAAGATAACCCATTTCTTGAAAACAGCGATATAAATAAAGAATTGGACCGTTCCAGAACGAGCAGCCCCAAGAGTACTGCCGAAAAGTCCATATCAAACCTTGAAATACCACCGTTACCAGCTGTAAACCAGCCACAACCTCAGGATAAACTAGATGAACCAGACGAGCCAAGTTTAGTGGAGCAAAATGATATAGATAACACGTTAAAAAGTGAATCTCCAGCTTCAGAGCCTGCTACAGAACCCTCGGAACCTGCAGAAACATCTCATGTCAAACTTGAGCTACCACCATTCCCAGATTTGAAATCCCCATTAAGCTTCTCGCAACAGCAGTCTGAAATATTACAACAATCGCCACTGAAAAGACGCGAATTGACACTTCCGATCCATAAAAACGAGCCTCGTTTGGTCATAAATAAACTTGTTCTCACCAACTTCAAGTCTTATGCCGGATCACAGACGATTGGGCCATTCAACTCGTCGTTTTCGGCCGTTGTGGGGCCCAATGGAAGTGGAAAATCCAATGTTATTGATTCGTTGTTGTTTGTCTTTGGATTCAGAGCATCGAAAATGAGACAGGGAAAATTATCGGAGCTTATTCACAACTCTAGTGGTGGAGAAAAGCTCGATTATTGTCAGGTAGATATACATTTTCACCATGTTCTTGACAATGTAGACGATGCGACCAAAGCAGAGGTTTTACCTGATTCTAGCTTGGTGATCTCGAGAAAAGCTACCAAGTCTAACCAGTCACTGTACTATATAAACCAACAGCCCAGTAACTATACTGAAGTCACCCGATATCTTAAAGATAAGGGAATTGATTTGGACCATAAGAGATTCTTGATTTTACAAGGTGAAGTGGAGCTGATTGCCCAAATGAAAGCTAAGGCTGAAAGAGAAAATGACGACGGATTGCTTGAGTATCTTGAGGATATTATTGGCACTTCCAAGTACAAGCAATTAATCGAGGATAGTCTTTCCAAGATCGATGAGTTGAACGAAGTATGTGTAGAGAAAGAGAACAGATTTGAGTTGGTGGAAAAAGACAAAGATCTGCTTGAAGAAAAGAAGAACGAGGCTCTTAAGTTCTTGGAGTTCGAAAAGAAGTTGATCAATAAGCAGTCGATACAGTACCAAGTTAGCATCCAAGAAAACCAACAGTTGATTGAGGAAAATGAGAAGGTTGTGAACAAATTGAATGAGGAGTTGGCAGAAGAACAGGCAAAAAACTCCCAACTCACTGAGGCTATTGAGGTCTATCTCAAAGAGCAAGAAGCTGCCAAGAACGCCATAACCAAAATCAACGGCCAGATATCCCAAATATCCAAAAAGCAAAAGGAAACCAACAAATTGCAGGTGACTTTAGAAGAAAAGTCCAAGAATTTGGATAATAAAGTGAAGAAGATAAAGAAAACCAAAGAGTCGCTGGAGCTTAATTTGAGTTCTGCAAAGTCAAAACTCAAGATGAGCAATGATGCTTCACAGCAGTTCAAGACAGAAATGGAAGAACTTAATGTCCAGTTGGAGACCGAAAAAGCCAAGTTGGATGAGATCAGAAAGAGTTTAAATGCCAAAACATCCGGGTTTACAGCAAAGATCCAGAAGTTGCAGAGTCAATTGCAGCCATGGAACGATAAGCTCAAGCAGAACGGCAACGCTTTAACTTTGGCCAAATCAGAGCTAGAAATGTTACAGTCTCAAAAAGAAGGAGTAACGAAACAGTTGGAAGAAGCTAAAGAGAGACTTGCAAATATCAAAAAAGAAGGTAAGCAAAAGGAATCTGAGTATATGGAAGCCCAAGAGAAGCTTTCTCAGATAGAAGAGCAAATCTCACTTGGACAAGAGCAATGTGCTTACGAAAAGGAGCAGCTAGAGTTGAAGAGATCCCAAGTATCGGCAATGAGACAAAAGACGCAAGATGCCGTCAATTCGCTCAATAATTACCAGAATAAGAACAAGGTTCTAGCTAGTTTGATGAGACTTGCCAAGTCCGGAAGAATCGAAGGGTTTTACGGGAGATTAGGCGATTTAGGTGTCATTGATGATGTTTACGATATAGCCATTTCCACCGCATGTCCAGGCTTGGATTCGATGGTGGTAGAAACAGTAGAAACAGCTCAAACATGTATTGATTATTTGAGAAAGAACAAGCTTGGATACGCCAATTTCATATGTTTGAACAAGTTGAGACAATTCAACTTATCTCCTATTAAAACCCCCGGAAATCCTGCCACAATCAAGAGATTATTTGATTTGATACGGCCCCAAAACCCCAAGTTTGCTGCTGCTTTCTACAGTAAAGTGTACAATACCTTGGTTGCTCCAGACTTGAAAGAAGCCAAATCAGTAGCATACGGTGCCAAGAGATGGAAGGTCGTGACTCTTGATGGTAAAGTAGTGGACACTTCAGGAACAATGTCTGGAGGAGGCAACTATTTTGCCAAAGGAGGCATGAGATTGTCCAACTCAACCAATGAAGATGCCATGGATATTAGTCCCGATGATGTCGACCAGATGCAGCAAGACTTGAGAGACCAAGAGGCTAAATTTGAGGCTATGGAGAAGGAATATCTCGAAAAGGAAAGTATGTTGAAGAAATTGGAGCTGCTCAAGCCTGATACAGAGTTCTTGACGTCACGATTAAGGCTTGATATCGAGTCTTTAAGTACCGAGAAAAGAGAAGTTCTGCTGAGATGTAAGAGTTTAATTGCTGAAAATGCCAACAACAACGCCACTAAGCAATTTGACGAAGACATTCAACAGAAAGAACAAGAAATCGAGGCTTATGAGGCAGAAAGAGTGAATCTCAAGTTGCAAATGAGCGAATCGGAATCGCAAATCAAAGCATTGGAAGAGAAAATCATGGATGCTGGAGGGGTAGAATTAAAAGTCCAGAATTCCAAGGTGGATTCCATCAAACAGAAAATGGAGATCATCACCGAAAAGACTTCTAGTGATAGAATGGCGATCAGAAAGTTGGAAAATGATATTAAGAGACATACCAAAACTATCGAACAGACTATTCAGGAATTGGAAACTTCGGAACAAGATCTTGTCTCTATACAACTGCAACTTCAAGAGACGAATGAAAAACTAGGTGTGCTACAAGGAGAACTCAAAGCACTTGAGGAGCAACGAAATGATCATGAGAGCAAATTAGAGCAGATCCACGGGCAAATTGAGGATCAAAACGAGCAGATCAACAAGTTTAAGTCGCTAGAAATCGAGATTCAAAACAAGTTGGAAAAGCACAATTCGATCATCAGCAAAGCTTCCAGATATATAGAACACGATAAGGAGAACTTGGAGAGTCTTGTGATCAGAGATACCACTGAGTATATTAGCTGGATGGACGAAGAGGAGCAGAAGAAGTATAACGGAACCATAATAGAAGAAATTGATGAAGAAAAGATGGCCAATATCGATATTGAAGAGGTCAATTCCGAAATCGAGATGTTGAAGAACGTTCTTGATAACATCAAAGTGGATATCGAGGTGCTCAAAGAGTATGGAGTCAAGAAGTCTGAGTATGAAACTCGTAGAACAGACTTAAATTCTGCCGTAGGAGAAAGAGACGAAATCAAAAACTACTGCGAAGAACTCAAGCGGAAGCGACTCGACGAGTTCATGGAGGGGTTCAATGTTATTTCGATGACGCTTAAAGACATGTATAGAATGATCACCATGGGAGGTAATGCTGAGCTTGAGTTGGTGGATAGTTTGGATCCGTTCTCCGAAGGGATCTTATTCAGTGTCATGCCACCCAAAAAATCGTGGAAAAACATCTCCAACTTGTCGGGAGGTGAAAAGACGCTTAGTTCTTTGGCGTTGGTGTTTGCTCTACACCAGTATAAGCCTACTCCGTTGTATGTCATGGACGAGATCGATGCAGCTTTGGACTTTAGAAACGTTTCCATTGTGGCCAACTACATCAAAGAAAGAACCAAGAATGCTCAGTTCATAGTCATTTCGTTGAGAAATAACATGTTCGAGCTTGCCCAGCAGTTGGTGGGAATCTACAAGGTGAACAATAAAACAAAGAGTATTTCTCTACAGAACAGGGATTTCTTGAATGTTTAGCCTGTATCTAGTTTCTATTATTGTATATTAATGTATTATATTCTTAACTCCCTCTTGACTCTCCACGAAGGTTCCACAGAAGTACCAAAACCAGCATCGTTTTTTCTTCTCAATATAAAATTGGCATCAAACCAGTCGATTAAATCAATTAAGCACACTGTTTCGTTCATTTCCTTGATCACTTTCTTGGAAACAACCTTGTCCATCATTTCAGAAAGATGGTGTTGAGTAATACGGAATGGCAAGCCGTAACTGGTGGCTAAGTCCCAGAACCTTTCTATAGCTCCCCACGGAGTCTTGTCGAATCCAGCAAACAACGCCGGGTTGCTCAATATGCCTCTGACGGCCATCACCCCATCGACTCCAGTGTACTCTGCGATCTTATAGGCGTCTTCTAACGAAAAACAGTCTCCGTTGGCAACCACCGGAACACTTACGGTCTCTTTCACTAACTTTATAGCATCGAAGTTGGCTGGTATGGATGATCTCGTGTTCTTAGTCCTGCCGTGAACAGTGATAAAATCAACTCCACTTTGTTCGACCTTCTTGACAAACTCGACGGTTTCGTCAAGATTGGCATGGATCCGTATTTTGGTCTCAATACACACTTTGTCTCCGTACTTGTCCTTGACGGCTTTGACCATCGATGAAACAAGGTCCGGTTCGGACATCAACGCTGCTCCAATACCTTCTCTGACTTGTTCCTTGATGGGACAGCCACAGTTGATACCTATTCCATCCACATAGGGGTGGATCATCTCGACAAATTTGAGCAAATCCTCCACATTATTGCATCCCACCTGTACTATCACAGATCTATCTCTGTTATTCGTAGTGAAATCAGACACCCGGGCGATGTCGTTTCTAACGAACTCTCTGGCTAGTATCATAGGAGTGTATACTATATCTGTATTGTAATTACGTACCAATTCTCTGAATGGTAGCTTGGAGTATCGCACCATGGGTCCTGCTATGAACGCCGGTCTGTTTTGCGTAGCCTTGATGGTTTTTAGCATATGTAATGGGTTATGCTTGGGGTCCCTTGGTTCTAACGGCCCTGCGGCCGTGTTTCTTTTGTTCTCGATCAACTCAGACATAATATCACCTGTATATATGTATTCTACGTCTTTTCTTCTTCCAATAGTGGTGATATGTGACTTGAGCTATCGCCGAGTCTCTTATACTTTTATTTTGCAGACTCGATAAGATTTTGCGATGATTTGAAAATCTCGGATTATTTATCCAAATGCGGTCGCGTAATGCGCGGACTGCATACAGCGTCTATTGTCAATATAAAGAGAGACTCTCTGTAGTCCAATCGATTCTACTTGACGTTAAGGCATATTATACTTTATTTCATTACTATGTACTCAAATCGAGTGTATCAAGTTCTACTCCTCCGGTTCTACAATTGTTATCCTTAATATACATTAGAGAGGTGCTTGAAAGAGATTCAAACTATAATACACTGCAACGGAGGAAATTTGCAAACATTCTAAAGAGTAAGAAATCATTGCTTCTTTGTACAAGGATTGGGGGCACTGAAAGAAAATTGTTGCACACTTACTCTTCTTCAGAACTTTCAGACGAAACATCATCTTCCGATGAGTCTTGGTCTTGGTGACCAATATTCATGAATGCAGAATTAGCTTGAGCATTCTGTTCGTCTTCAAATAACGCCAATTGACTTCTTAAGTGGGCCAATTCATCATCTGCACTGCCAAGAATTGGTTTCTTCTTCTTGTTCATCAATTTGGCAGCAGCCTTTTTACCAAATAAGAAGTTGTGGAGCTTCAACACAGTACGATCTTCCAATTGATCCATATCCAATTCCACTTCGTCTTCATTATTGATCTCAACATCATCTTTGATGATCTTGATAAGCGATTGCAACTTCTTATCTGAAAGGTTTGGAACCATTTCACTTACTTGCTTCTTCATTTCATAGGTAACAACTGGTAATCCCGATCCCGATTGGCCATTGACAGAAGAGTTCTTTCTCTTTGCAGACTTCTTTGATCTCTTCTTCTTTCTTCTGGCCAATTGCTGTTCTCTCAATTTCTTCAAGTGTTCGGCTTTCAATTCATCCAACTCTTTCTTCATACGAATTAACTGGTTCTCCAAGAACTGAATAGCTGGAACTTCAGATAACATGGTTTCATTAATTTCGGGATCGTTTTCATCATCATCATATTCTCCATCACTAGAATCTTCGTCAGAGTTTGGTGGGGTTGGTTCAGGAACTGGACGGTTGGCCCATTTCTTCTCGAATACGGACTCCAATCTATGGCCCATCATATTGACTTCGGTTCCTTCAGGGTTAAAGGCGTAACAATTCTTAAACACTAAACGAACATCAGCTGCAAATTGATCACCATTTTCATACTGATTATTTGCTAATTTAGTGTGAATAGTACCCAAATCCATAGGTTCTTTGACAATTTCGTTATAGTTTGGAATGTTCAAAGCAACTGTGTCAACTGGAGCCAAGAAAGGAAAGTTGTAGTTGGTATGCTTCTTGGACATCAATTCCTTAATGGTTTGACTGCAGAATCTCAATTCGGTGGCATACTTCTTTTTACGAGGTCTGACGTCATATGGCAATTCCTTGGATTTGGGTGGGTGAATGGTTCTTTTTGGTCTTTGAGCGGCCACTGAGTCACGTTTAGATAATTCAGAATCGGCCGCAGCCTTTCTCTTGGATGTTACCGGTATTTGTGCTGATGGTGAGCCGCCCGCAGCTTTGTTTCCACCTTTCTTGACAGAATTTATTGATGGGAGTACTTTTGGAGGAAAGTTTAACATATGTTTCTCGAAATGAGCTTGGATGTTATCAGCCATTTTGGATATGCCAGCTTCTTCACCATTAAATTTCTTACAGTTGGCAACCATCAAATTGAAATCCTCCACTATTTGATTAGAATCTTCGTAGGCATTGAGCACGATCTTTCTTTCTATGGTGGATAAATCCATTGGTCTTGGGATGTGATTGTAGTAGAAGGGAATGTTAAGTTTAACAGTATCTACCGGATGGATAAATGGGCCGGCATCTCTTAATCTTTTGATTGCCTTGATGGTGTTTAAAGCGAACTTGTTTTGATGGGCAGGTATTGGTGTTTCAGGTAAGTTGTTGACATCTGGTTCTTGTGGTGGTTTCGGTGCTGGTTCGGTGAATGTGTTTGTCAAAGTGGAGACCTGTTGAACAGGTTCTTGTTCTTGTTTTGGTTCTGCATCTTCTTCTTGCTTTGGTTCTTGATCAGCAGTAAAATCTTGGTTGTCGCCTTCTTGGTTTTCCGATCCTTTGGGCTCTTCATTGTGCGTTTCTTCTACCTTTTGCCTTTTAGAATCTTGATCGTATTCTTCTTCATCAAGTTTATGTTTCTCAGGGCTAGGAGAGGGATTTGGGGGCGAAAGAGGCTTTTCAGGCTCGGAACCTTTGGACTTGTGAGATTTGTGGATTAAAGTAGTGGTCTCATCATCTGACTTATTGAAAAAGTTGTTGTCTGAAGAAGGAGTTTGCACCGGAGTATTGGCTTCTGGCAAAACTTCCGACATGACAAATTATTTGAATTTAAAACTTTGCAGCCAAATGTGAGTTTAAATAAAATTTGGATCCCTTGGGACTTTTTTTCGTGTGCGTGCGGGCAAAAATTTGTGCAGGCAAAAAAAGCCGGGAAGTACGTGACAGACTCAAGGGGATGAGGGGGGGAGATTGATAGTAAATGGAGTTTTGAATATGCTTTAGAATGCGAGTATTAGTATGCGCGCAAACAAAAAATGTGATTTTTTTTTCGGGTGAATTTGTAGGTTGGCCAAGAAAAAGTGTAAAATTCGGCTAGTTATATATAAATCACGACGGTCTGCACGATCTAAACTGTAAAAGGTTGGGTGACGGGTCAAACTGTAATAATCAGGGTAACCAGTAAACTGTGAGCGGTGGCAACAAAAATAACAAGGGAAAAAGAAATTTTAGACTTGGGAAGTGACCAATCGCATCGCTTTCACGCCCGGTTTTTTTGAAAAAATTTACAATAATTCTAAATTGTATTTTCTGAGGGAAATCGTTCAATTTATACCAACCCCCAAAAATCTACTCGACTCAGTTTCTGTGAGTGTGCGCACGACTTTAAATTTTAGTTCTAACAGAGACTTCAGCAACGCTCAAATATTCTACAATCCACCACAGTTAGACGTGTATTACGTGTATCTTGATGAAAGAATCAACATAACGGTACATCCGTACTCCTGCTATTCAGCCCTCGTTTCTCGTAGCCTTTTGGTGGTTTTTCTCTACTCCTAAGAAAAAGAAGTGATGGTAATTTAATAGGGGATGACTTTCGTGAGCCAGCAACGAAGAGGGAGCGCTGGCGGTTCGCGAAAAAAAAATGACGCCTCATTTCTAATTTTGCCACTGCCTCTGTCCGGGTAACCCCTTCCGGGAGATACGCGTCTGTCTTTGCAGGTACGACGAGTTTGCAGTTATCACATGTTTTGCTGGTTGGCCAAACGCAGTTACATTTTGTGCTGGCTGGGCTTATCAGCTTGATAAAGAATAATACAAGATATTAATGTATGTACGTAGACTAACACAATAGGAAGAAGCAGAAATGATGGGGATACTATGAAACAATGAAAAGAAGATAATCGTACCTAAGGATAAGCTGACTACAAATGTATAGAAAGCAAGTCGTTTGCCGAAAATCCCTTGTTGCAAGATGGGCACCTTCTGAGTCTGGCTGCCAATCTTTCTTGGGTACAATTGTGGCAGAACACATGCCCGCATACGGTTATGGCTGTATCTTTCCAGTTTTTGGAACAAACCGAGCATTTTGCGATTGACCTCAAGGCTTCTAACTGCTCCTCATCTTGTTGCAAAAGTGACCCAGGGTCGTTTTGTTTGTACTTTTTGATGGTATTCTCGTAGGTTTTCACACTTTTTTCCAACTTGTTGATGGCGATTTTGTTCGCGTTCAATTCTGTCTCCAATTTTGTGGTGTTTGAAGCGTTGGATTCGATTGTTTTGAGCAACTTTTTGACTTCCAACTCGAGAGATTCCTTGCTACTCTTCAAGCTTTTGACAGAATCTTGCAATTGGATGTTTTCTTGTAACGAGTTTTCCTTGATAACTTTATAATCATTGATGGACTTGGTCAAAATGTCGATTTTGTTTATGTAATTCTTTTCCAAGTCGGTCGAATTTTTGAGAAGGTCGCGGGATTTGTTCATCTGGATTTTTAGGAGCTTATTTTCGCCCTGGATGGAGTCTTTGAGTCGCATGGCTGCAAAGTATTTTTGGTCGGCCTTGGTCTTTTCAATTGTCAATTTTTTGACCAAGTTTTCCTGGTCTGAATGGCTGACGAGTTTCTTCAAACTGACTTCTCTGGTTTGCTTGAATGCCGCTTCAATCTCTTTGATTTCGTTACTCAAAAGCTCAATTCTCTTGATGAGTTCAGTCTTGTCCAAGTCTTGCAATTTATCTACCCCGTCACCTGATATCTTTTCAAACTGGTCGGCCTCTAGCTGTTCGAGTCTTGAAGATAAGATTTCGTTCAATTTTACCAACTCTTCGTTGGTTTTGTGGTTTTCAAGCTGTGATTTCAAGATCGCCTGCTTCGATATGAGCTCGTCTCTGGCGGCACGGATCCGTATCAAGTCAGTTTCGCTTTTATTTAACTGCTCTTTTAAGTGGGTGTTTTCACTTATCAAGTCTTTGGATATGAGCTGGGTCAAGTCGTTTTGGGCCTCTTCGAACTGGTTCAATTTGGCGATGTTCTGGTCATTGATCTTGCCGAGCTTGGCTATTTGATCTTGCAAACTGCGGTTGTTTTTGATCACGTTCTTGTAGTATATGTTGTCAATAAGATCGGATTCTTGCAAGTTGTGAATCTTGTTGTCTAGCAGAATCACTTCGGCCTGGGACTTGTTGTACTTTTCAGTGACTTCTTCAAGTTGTTCTACAAGCAATTTGTTGGTTGATTTGAGCTCATCGAGCTGGTTTTGAAGCGATTCCAACTCTTCGTTGGAAGGTTGGGCGGTTTCTGATTCTACTTTGATATCCGGCTTCGCATCTTCAGATTTGATCTCAGTCCCATTCGAATCTTTCTTTTCTTCAGACTCTTCTGATTGTTCCGCATTTCCATCAAGTCTCTTCAAGGTCTTCGACTGGCCTCTTTGTTGGCTCTTCACCAAATCAAGCACTTGTTCCTGCAATGACTCTACACGTTGTTCCAACTGCTGCTTCAATGCCTCAAGAGACTCTTTGGATGCTTTCGTTGAGGCAAGCTCTGAGTTCAACACTTCGAATTTATCTATCAAAGACTTTGTTTCAATCAGAATGTTGGCTTTTACGCTTTTTAGCACGGGACTGACCACTTTAAGTAAATTGTTTCTGCGTGTTTCTAATACGCTATCGAGTGAAGAATTGGGGGTATTGGTAGACTTTATAAGTAGTTCTTCGTTTATGTCGTCGCTGGGCTCTATACCATCGAATATACTGATGAGCTGCTCGTACCAAGAATCCAAAATATTAAGTTTTGTTTCGTTATCTTCGTACTTCTGTTTATACTTGGCAAGATCCCTAGCAGTCAAGAGTGCCTTTTGACGGTAGATCTCCATCTGGCGCCATATGGCCTCCTTCTGGAAGTATACCACATCTTGTTGTGTCAAGGGCCCTTCTTCGCTTAAAACGTTGAGGGGCTTGGGTTTTTTGGCATCGCTAGACTCTTGGTCCGATAGCGACCGCTTTCTATCGCCCTCCACCGATGTCATTAACAAACTATCGATTACTGGGGTATTTGTGTGTTGGAGGTAGGGATTCAAATAGGGTTGGGAACGTGCAAATGGAAACAACTATTGAAATCCTAGACTATTCCGATCAATAAACAAGGACTAGCTAATCGGAACACTTATTTATGGCCTCGTTCCTCTAACTCTTACAAATAAATGTAGTTCATGGTAAGTTTATTTTGTTTAGCGAAACGCTCATAAAAAAACTTCAGGCTTTTTGAAACTCTCACACGACCAGAATCCCTCTCTGGAATACACTAACTAGGGGCAGCCGGGGGCATGCTAAACACTGTAAGTTGGTCTAGAGGGAATGTAGCTAGGCTGATGGAGCTAGTTGGGAGTAGCTGGAGCCAATAGTCTAATTTGGGAAAGTGGCGAAATCGTGTTGGAGACATAGACGAACTCCAGCGACGTATTACGTCGCTGCCAGAAGACTACTAGTATATCCACACACAGTAGTCCGATCACACCTGAACTGGTTGATATAAAACGTCTGGTATCATTGTCGTTTCCCCTTGCTGAGTTCTTCGTACCGATGGATGAAAGTCAAGAAGATCGACTTGCGAGGGTCGGGTTGTGCCGCGCACGACCTTGGATTTTTCTCCACTAAACACCAGAGTTGCAACTTGAATCAACCGTGTAAAGGTAGTACTATGTGGATCAACTGGTGGATTTTGATCTTTGTGACTGCTGTCTCCGCAGTCAAGGACTACACGTTCAAGAATTGCGAACAAGCGGGGTTTTGCCACAGAAACAGGGAGTTCGCCCAGAATGTCAGGGCCCATTTGGACTCGTTTGTGCCCCAATACCGGGTCAATCGCGCCAGTATTGAACTTATCGATACTCCGGCCGAGCACAGTGTTAGTGGAACCATCACTAAACAGCTTCCTAGTGAAAAAACCGTGACTTTGCCGTTCAAAGTGTCGATTCTACAGGGCAACAGTGTCAGATTCACTCTTGACGAACAGAGAGACAACACCGCACATATTGGCCTGGTTTATGCAAAGACAAGGTACAATGAGAGTTCTAGCTGGGCATTTCAGTCAAAAGAGCTTCCCAAAGACATTGAAGCGTCGACTACTGTTGGGGACAATGACGTTCAGATCCAGTTTGGAGACGACGAATATGCCGTAGAGTTGCAATATTTTCCTGTAAAAATCTCGGTATTGTACAAGGGCGAGGTACAAGTGGTGGTCAACGAAGATAATTTGTTAAATGTCGAACATTTGCGGTCTCGTTCCGATCCTGAAGCTGACCACGTATCGCCAGAAGAAAGTAATTATGATATGTTCCAGGACTCCTTTGATAGTTGTAAGGACGACAAATTGCCTTTTGGACCAGAATCCATTGGACTTGACTTCAGTTTGAAAGGTTTCGGTCATTTGTATGGTATTCCTGAACATGCCGATTCGTTGTCTTTAAAACACACTATCGGCGGTTTGCCATATAGATTGTACAATGTGGACATTTTTGAGTACGAAACCAACTCTAGGATGTCCATGTACGGCACAATTCCTCTTCTAGTTGCCGTAAAGCCCGAATTTTCTGTGGGGATCTTTTGGATCAACAGTGCCGATACGTTTGTTGATCTCGACAAGAGCGATCCTCGCCAGTCTAAAGCACATTGGATCTCGGAGAACGGTATTCTTGACTTTATGATTATCATCGACAAATCTCCAGCTGCAATTAACAAAAACTACGGCTCAATTACCGGCTATACTCAGCTTCCACCGATGTTTTCTCTTGGATATCACCAGTGTAGATGGAACTATAATGACGAGGACGATGTTTTGGATATCAGTGCTAAGTTCGATGAACACCAGATACCATACGATACTATTTGGTTAGATATAGAGTACGCCGATGCCAAAAAGTATTTCACCTGGCAGAACGAAAAGTTCCCATCTCCTCAGCGTATGTTGGCAGAATTAGACCATACTGGTAGAAACTTGGTCATAATTGTAGATCCTCATATCAAAACAGGCTATTCTGTTAGTGATAGTTTAGTCAGCAAGCAGATCACCATCAATAATCCTGCCAATTCCACCTACTATGGTCACTGCTGGCCCGGTGAGTCTGTGTGGGTCGACTCTATGAACCCCAACTCGCAAGCTTTCTGGGATTCCAAGTTCGAATGGTCGGATTCCAACCATTTCATGGGTGGAAAATCGTCCAATATCTTTCTTTGGAACGACATGAACGAACCTTCAGTGTTCAATGGTCCTGAAGATTCCTCGCCTAGAGACAATTTACACTATGGAGGATGGGAACACCGGTCAGTTCATAATGTGTTTGGGCTTACTTTCCATGAATCCACCTATAATTCGTTGATAAAGCGTCAAGTAGGCAACACCAACCGTGAAAGACCGTTTGTTTTAACCAGATCGTATTATGCTGGGTCGCAAAGAACTGCTGCGATGTGGACTGGCGATAATATGTCCAAATGGGAGTACCTTAAAGTGTCTATTCCTATGGTATTAACCTCTGGAATGGTCGGTATGCCGTATGCTGGAGCAGATGTAGGAGGATTCTTTGGTAACCCATCCAAAGAATTGTTGACCAGATGGTACCAAACAGGTATATGGTATCCATTCTTTAGAGCCCACGCCCATATCGACTCTAGAAGACGTGAACCGTGGGTAGCTGGCGAGCCGTACACTTCAATTATGAGAGATACTATCAGATTAAGATACAAGTTGTTACCTGTATTGTACACCGCCTTCTTTGAGTCTTCACAAAACGGTATTCCTGTAATGAAACCCATCTTTTACGAAAGTCTTAGCAACTTGGACAGTTACGAGATAGAAGACCAGTTTTTTGTAGGCAATTCTGGCTTGATGGTGAAGCCTGTTACTGAAGAAGGAGCCTCCAAATCGAACGTTTACATTCCTTCTACAGACATTTACTATGACTACACCAATGGAGAATTCAATGGCCAAGTTCATAAATACGATAAACCCCAAACCATCACCAAAAAAGTCAGTTTACATGATATTCCTATGTTCTTAAAAGGGGGTTCTATTCTTTCGTTAAAGGACAGATACAGAAGATCTACCAGGCAAATGACCAGGGATCCATACACCATAATTGTAGCATTGGATACCGACTACAGAGCCACAGGCACGTTATATATCGATGATGGAGAATCTTTTGACTACGTAAATTCAGACAAGTACGTTATTGTTGGAATTGAGGCGGAAAAGCGTACTATTGTTGGTACAGCAGCCACAACCAACGACGACTACATTGGTCAATTAGACGGTATTGATGTGGAGCGTATTGTAGTTGTGTCGCCCACAAAACACACTGTCAAGCAGGTGACTATTGAGCAAGATGGTAGAAAGTGGAATGGAGTTTTTGAGACTCAAGATTCCAAACTAGTGATCAAGCGTCCTCAATTGAGTATCAATAAGGACTGGAAGGTGACGTTTGAAGAAAATGATATAGAGCACGACGAGTTATAAATAAGTTTATTGTGTATAGAGTTGAACAAGACACAGTTCAAAGACTAGCTAAAATGAACAAAGCCAGTATTTGGCAAAAAGTTGATAAGCCCCAAATTAATTCGTTACTTGAACGCATCTAGTGATTGGATCTTTAAAAGTTTAGTTAATTATTAGCTTAACTTGAACACCAATTCAATCTTTCTAGCATAGGTATTAGAAGTACTCGTACCTGCGCTAGTGATCATAGAGTCTATGGACTAGGATTATGTCAGAGTAGGTTATCGCAAACTATCGAATTTCAAAAAAATATGTATTAGGGTTCTCACATTTCCGCCTTACCCCCTGATAGATCTCATTAGCTTTTATCATTTTTCTAATAAAATTGTTTTTTATAGATAATACAACTATTGTACAAAAGTGAACAAAAAAATAGTATTTTTACGATTGTCATTCTATATGATGTGTTAGTGTAATCCTGTGTAACTAATGTTTTTGTGATCCTGTGGTATTGGTGTCTGTAGCATAATGGCGTAGATGGGTAGCGATTTTGACGAGTTTGGGCCACTCCAACACCTCGTCACACTTGGGGCACCGGGCCCGCACTGGAATAATAGTGCTCGCCGTGGAGTTCCCTTTGCGTGCGCCGGGCGCGCCGGGAGCAGCGGGCGGCCCGGCCGCCGCTTTAGCGAGACAGGCCAAATGTGTGACCAGGCCGCAAGCGAGGGTGTAGCAAACCGCCAACAATGGGACTCGGCTATTATACGACTTTGGGGCGCTATCTATATTTGGAACATTATCCGCCGTATAGTCTATACTCACGCCACAAATAGCACAGTGGATGTTGTTGAACAATACCGTGTGCTTAGCACCGTTTAGGTGGGTATCCGTAAATGGGTCGCAGTTGTCCCAGGCAGTGAAATCAGCCAACGAGCAATTGGGGTCGCCCGGGATCTTGTAGCGGTTCGCGCACCAGTAGTGGCGGTGCAAGTGGTCGTCAAACACCACTACCTGTAGACCTAGGATGCAGAAAAGACGGGCATTGAGAAGTAGCCTGATGTTGGCGAACTTGTGGTGGAGCGAGTTGCCACCCAGCCGTGACTTGGTCACACGCTGCTCTGGCGGTATGTGCCGGGTCTGGTGCGGATGCTGGAGGGCATGCTCGAACTGGAGCGCAGCTATTTTCGAGGGAAAATTATGAACCAAGGCCGCGATCCGCCAGGGCCGTACGCCGTTTTTTCCGGTGCGGTACGCCCCACCCGTCACAAGATCGCCGTTATGCTGTCTTAGTCTACGTTTGGGGTCCGGGGTCGAGCCGATATAGAGGGACTTGGGTTTGGGGATAGATTGTAGTACGTATACCGAGTAGAACGAAGGTGTGAGATGCGTGCCGAGACTGGTCGTGGCCGCATCTACACCCTCGCTGCCTGCACCATTTTCAGCACCCTCGCCGGTGCTGATACCTCCGCTGCCACTGACAGCCTCACTCGCATTCTCACTGGAAACACCGTCATCCAGTCTAGCGAGAGATTCGGCTTCAGGCACAGTAGTCTCAGGCACACCACCACCAAACACAATTTGGCTTTTTGTTTGTGTATGTTGTGATTGTGGGTGAGTCACGCCAAAGCCATGTTCACGCATCACCGATTAAGGTTTCATGGGTGTCTTTCTCGGCTTCCGCTGGCTACCCCTACCAGTCAGGCCGCCCAAAGTAGGAGAAGAGGCGGTGCGCGCACGCCGGGCGCTATCTGCAGGCCTCACTTTTTTCCCTCTACCGCAGCCAACCGCTCCACAAACGAACCGAGCGATGAATCAGGTCAGACCTCTGTGAAAAGGTATCCACGGCAGGCATAAAGTACTAATCACATCACAGCGCTATCTGGCTACAATAAACCTAAACAAAACCCATTTTTTTTTTTCACAACTATAACTTTCCTTAGTTATTTTTCGTATCTTCTCGTGCCGCCACTCCCTTTAACGAAACCTGAAGTAGAAGACTACAACAGTGCCAAATGTCGAACCCAGGATTGGTGCAGGCCAGCGTCAGCCTGAACTTTAGTGGTTCCAACGACTTTGTCAAGAAACTATTCCAAATGCTTCAAGAAGACGACTACAAAGACGTGGTGAAATGGACTGCCAACGGAGACAGTTTCGTGGTGCTAAACACAAACGACTTCACCAAAGAGATATTGCCCCGTCATTTCAAACACAGCAACTTTGCCAGTTTTGTGCGCCAGCTCAACAAGTACGATTTCCATAAAGTGAAGGTCAGCAACGAGGAAAAACTGAGCTATCCGTACGGCGAAGACGCCTGGGAGTTCAGACATCCTGATTTCCGCATCAACGACCGAGATTCGCTTGAAAACATCAAGAGAAAAGGGCCTAGCAACAAAAAAGCCCCAGGGCTCCTCAACAGCACCAACGGCTCCGAACCCTCCAGCTCCATAGCCAACTCGTCCCAGAGCATAAACGACATACTGACGTCGCAGCAGTCCATGAAAGAACAGATTGAGTACCTTCAGTCCGATAACAAGGCGCTCCACCTGGAGTTGGGGGTGCTACGAACGAAGTACAACACCATAATCGAAAGTATCGTGGCCATGAACAACGTGGACGAACGCTACCATAGGTCTATGAACATATTGGTCAACTGTCTCGTGCAGGCCGGCTTCAAATTGCCGCCTCTCGACTTCCCCAACCCGTCGTTCGTCAGCTTACAACTTCCCAACCGCGCCAGCTCCAACTCCGGGCTGCTTTCCCAGCCCGCAACTACCCAGCCGGTGGCTTCACAGCCCGGCGAACCTGCTTTGGACCACCTCTCGTCCATCGCCAGCCCTCAAATACCCATCCAACCACCGGCTGCGTCCCAGCCGGCAGCCCCTGTAACTACTCCCGGTGGAGCGCCTCTTCCCTCTTCATATTTGCACCTGCAACCTCCTTTGAAACCAACTCCGCCCTCTGATAACATCACCCCCAAACCGCACTCTCCCTTGGCCAATTCCGGCGCAGGCTCGCCTGCTATACCGGGGCAATTGCCGCAAATCTTCACCACCAACTTGGCCAACCCCAAGTTCCATGTGCTACTTGTGGAAGACGATAATGTGTGTATTCAGCTCTGCCGGAAGTTTTTGGTCAAGTATGGGTGTCAGGTTACAGTGGCTACCGACGGATTGAATGCCATATCGACCGTAGAACATACCAAATACGACTTGGTTCTTATGGACATTGTGATGCCCAATTTAGACGGTGCCACTGCCACCAGTGTGATAAGATCGTTTGATACCAAGACTCCCATTATAGCTATGACGGGGAACATTGAAGAAAACGATTTGGTCAATTATCTCCAAAACGGTATGAGTGACATTTTGGCCAAACCTTTCACCAAAGACGATCTCTACTCCATTCTTGCCAAGCACTTGTTGACCGACGAAACCAAGGGTGAAATAGTCGACCCTAGCTCAAGTGTTCCTAAGACGGCTGCTACAGCACCGCCAGCCGTTTCAAGAACTGTTTCAGAGGCCAACATGGCTATTAAACAAGAGCCTGGTGTAGTTAGTAAAAAGCAGAGGCTACTGTAAAATAAGAGGAAGTCACTAGGCTGGACACAGGAAAACACTAGACTGAACAGTGCTTATTTAGTCGGATAAAAGAATTAAGCTACTTGAAAGAGCTGCAAACTTCTATGTACTTTTAATATAATCTATTTATGAAAAGAGCGATAAGCAAGGTTTCACTTTGCAGAAGAGTAGAATGCCTAGCTAACCTCTGAACTTGCCGGAATACCTTTTTATTTTGTTCAAGTCTTGTCCTCAATAACTTGACCAAACTGAAGAACTTTTTGAAAATACTGCAGACTTAAGCAGAAACATGACCTTTAAATATTATTATATATTTGGAATATAGTACAAAAAGTCAGAACTCTTTCTGAACTCAATGAAGTTTATATTCCGCAAGAAAAGTATATCTACCGTAATTTGATGCTAGTCTCATTAAGATTTGAATAGCTTTTAGTTTAACTGGAGGAGAAAAGGTCAGGTCATTAATAAATGTTTTTTTATTCGTAGGTCAGACTATCAGATGCGGAGCTACTGCGCTGAATTCTGTAGTATTACATGAAGCAATTATTTTATCTTTTTCTATTTACAATTCTGCTCTGGGCATTATTTTTCCTCCTTACTCACATCCTCTATTATCTTTTTCCCATCCTCTTTCTTCTCTACTTCTTCTGAATTATTTACATCCTCTCTAATCTTTGGCCCTTCCTCTTTATTATTCTCTTCCTCTTTCTTCTCTTTCTTCTCTCTCTTCTCTCTCTTCTCCTTTCTTTTTATTTCATGAAGTGCTAGGTCGGAAAAAGAGTCTCCCCAGGGCGATTTCTTTTCAAAGCCAGCAGAGTATCTCGTTATCTTTAACTCATCAAAATAACTTTGACTATAATCATACTCTACTTTTGGCTCCACAAATACTTTCTTCCTACGTCTACGAGAAACAGGTGTAAATTCACTAGGGATCTGCGCTGGCTCCGCTAAATTCACTAGTAAACTAATGGTGGGATACGTCGCGGCAAGTTTGGCGCGGGTATAGCGATCTGTATGTGACACTATATCGTTTCCCAAGAAGTACTGGGGATTTATATCGTTCAATATCACATTAGTTAACGCCAATGGTGCATGTGGAAGATATAATAGCGTAGGTATTTTTTTGGCATCTGGCTCGGTAGCAGTCACACTATACTTTAAATGGTGCTTGAGCAAAAGAATATCGGAGGACGTAAAGACCGGGTCGTAGAAGGAAATGTCAGAGATTTTAAGGTGCTCACCTATCAACACAATCAATGCTAGCTGGTACAATGCATTGGTGCTGTCTGAAGGCGATCCTAGCGCTAGACACCGGATACACTGCAATTGTGTCGGTATAGCGTCGATGGACTCGCGGCACTGGGTCCAGAACTGAGACCCCTCTAGCACGCTTTTGAACGAGGCAAGTTTGGTTTTGAGCTTAGCATACTTCTCACTCGACTCCACAGCCTCTAAATCCTCCTTACTGACCTCCAAAACGGTCTGGTTGGGTATATACTCCGACATATACGCTCCCCCACCAAAGGAGCTCATCGTGTTATCTGCCCGGGATGCCTCCGCGGAAAGAACCGTGCCTGCACACAAGCCCCATCGCCCAAAAATTTTATAAAACGTTGAGCGGCCCCAGAATTGGCACTTTATGTAAAGAAGTAGTCAAGGTGAGTTCGGTCAGTTTAGGTAAAATGAGAAAGTGTAAGGTCTTTGTGGGCTCGTCGCATCCTGAACTTGGTAAGTTGGTATGTGATAGACTTGGAGTAGAGCCAGCTCCATGCACGCTCAAGAAGTTCTCCAATGGTGAAACTTCCGTCCAGATTGGGGTGTCTATCAGAGATGAAGATGTATACATTATTCAATCAGGATCTCCACAGATCAACGACCATATAATGGAGCTCTTGATCTTGATCCTGGCCTGTCGTGGAGGATCGGCGTCCAAAATCACCGCTGTGATCCCCCAATTTCCTTACTCCAAGCAGTCCAAGATGAAGAAGCATCGTGGTGCCATTACCGCCAGAATGTTGGCCAACTTGCTCGTGATGGCTGGTGCCGACCATGTGGTGTCTATGGACTTGCATGCTTCTCAGATGCAAGGGTTTTTCACCAAGCCGGTCGACAACTTGTTTGGAGCCCCCACGTTGGCTCGCTGGATCCGCCAAAACATCCCCGACTGGGAAAACGCAGTGGTGGTGTCGAAAAATCCGGGTGGTACCAAGAGAGTCACGGCGTTGGCCGACTCTCTCAAAATCAACTTCGCCATGATCCACACCGACCGTCGTCGTACCCAAGACCAGTACCAAAAGAGAAAGGCGTTGAGAAAGTCGGTGGAAAATGACGATGGTGTTGAAGACAATATTGTCAGCGAGCTCCAAACCGCCAGAATCGTACAAGGCCATGTTGTAGACGATGATTATCCTAGCGCAGGCGCAAGTTCCAATAGTGCCAATGTAAACCACGTGTCGGTGGCCGAAGCTACTTCGCACATAGAAAAACAGGCTATATTGGATAGTGATGTTTTGGGCGGTTCGTACGATGCTGGCAACTCAGACGACGAAGACGAACCTACTTCTTTGAACCAGGAAAAGTTGATTACCTTGGTGGGTGACGTCAAGGACAAAGTCGCTATAATATTGGACGATATGATCGACAAGCCCAACTCGTTTATCGCTGCTGCCGAGCACTTGAGAATGAACTGCGGTGCCAAGGCCGTGTATGTAGTTGGAACCCACGGAGTTTTCAGCGATTTGTGCTTGGAAACGTTGTCCGAAAGCTCGTACATCGACAAAATCGTCGTCACCAACACCTATCCAATTGGAAAGGAAAGAATTGAAGCGCACGCCGATAAGTTGGTGGTGATCGACGTGTCGCCGATTTTCGCCGAGTGCATCAGAAGAGACCATTTCGGTGAGTCCATATCGGTTTTGTTTGACTCTCTTGCTGCTGTCGAATAGATGCAAATACATGTTACATATATCATCACTCTTTGGAGTGATTGTAGACCCAACGATGCAGTCACCGGACTGCAGGACATTATCTCCTCGCACAGAGAATATAGAGATATTGGACTAACGGAGCGTTGGTATAGCGAAACTCTTTACCCTAGCGTAGCTAGTACTTCTCTAGGTTGTCAGTACCTCTAGAACAAACAAGAAACAATCAAATAAAATAATGAGTAATGACAATTTCAATTAATGTAATAAAAGGGCCCCGAAGTAGTAAGCCGATCAAATAAAATTGGCTAAAACCCAAACCATTAGGTTGAAACTACTTGATATTGATGAGACTTGTAGAGTATTTGTGGAATAGTTGATCTGTAGTAAGACCAACAATCTTTGCAGCTTAATGATTTCGCATTTAGTATCAGACATGGCTAGAGAGTTTAGCATGTATTTCAATATAGGTAAAAAATTTTCAATGGGTGCTAGGATGTAAAGGTACGTATAAATGAGAAATTTGATGGAGCAAGGACTATAACTTTGATTGCATTCCAAGAATGTTCATGTGCAATTATACACCACATTGTCTAAACGTTTCGTAAATGGGGCCATAGCAGGTAACTTTTATGAGAAATGAAAATGTGAAGAATCGGGCATTAGTACAAATGGGCAATTGCATTCAACGCTCGGTCATTTGTTCAATCTACTCCCTTAAAGGTATCAGCCTGGCTGGCCGTCTTTAATTACAACAATAAAGAGCTCTTCCGTACCTTAAATCATAGAAGTAAAAACTTGGAATATCCTAGCACGCTACTGCAAACATTTACTATGCGCCCGTACTGAAGTACCAAGACAGCTTTAAAACAAGGCTCACTATATTACAGTTTAGTTACGGAGAGTTGCGGGAACGAGATAAACTCTCGTCATTCTCACCGAGTAAAGCTTCTCTTGACTAATTATTTAGAGAATGCTAAGGTTGTCTGCTATGCTGCGAAATTGGACCTAAACAATTTTGAAAGACTCTGCTATATCACCCTAATCAGAGTCATTTGCTCCGAAAGCCAATATTCTACACTTACTTTTTGCACCCAATGAGAGAAGCATTGAAGAGGCGGGGTCGATGAAGTGCGCTCCGCACTAAATAGAAGTAGTACAGGTGGGGTACAATACAGTACAGATAAGCTTTTGGTTGTCAATTCAATCAATCGCCAGAAAATATAATTGGAATTGTACTTTTTAGCCGAAGCGCATAGATTATCACCATTGACTCTCGTAGAATTACAACAGAGCTTAGTTTGAAATTAGACTCGGAATAATCGAAGTAGCCCGACAAAATGGTATTCATCCATATTTTAGTGGTTCTTTCATAGATCTGTTCCACGCAGCCCAACAGTCGCACCGAGTCAAAATTCCCAAATTCTCCCCAATCTTTCTTATCTCTCACTAATTTTCTCATCTCTCCTCCTACACCCAACACTTTAAGGGATCATTGAATCGGTGTAAGTGGAGAATACTTGTGGTGAAAGAGGTAAAAGTATTGGGGTAGATGTTAGTGATAAATATATAGTAGTAGTGAAAGTAGGTGTTGGTGAGAGTATGTGGGGTCTATACAGTGATTTGCACTGAAGTTGTAGAGTAAATGATTTCCTGTGTAGTCTACGATTAGTGTTTCTCGTGGGAATTAACTATTTAGCGTGTTCTCTACAGCACTTCCATGCGCGTTTCACTTGCGTAAAATTGAAAAATTATCCCCACGTTGATAAACTAATTACCACAATGTCGATCCCGATTCCACGAGAGGGGGAAAATATTGAAGAGGATTCATGTCATTTGAAAGCTACGCTGCAGCTCAACAAGTTTAACCAGCCGATGTCGCCATTATCACTTTCGGAAAACCGTTTGTTCAAGCCCAGCGAAACCCGCCGCAGCTCGGTGCTCAGCAATCAGCCGCTCGGGTCTCCTGCCACCGAAAAGGCCATTGCATCCATAGCACCCATGCTCGAAAGCTTCGATCCAAAGACTTCGGCTGAAGACCATGGACTGTACGACTCCAACTCTGTACCTCCTAACCCATCAGACCACCTGCTGGCCACGGGGGAAGACTTGGAGGTCGAAGGAGAGGGCGAAAAACTCACGGTGCAAAACTTGCAAATCAACGATTTCAAGACCAAAAACGAGCCGGACCACCACAAACTCATGAAAACAGTGTCAAATTCTTCGAACAACTCAAGAGGATCTGCTATCAAGGACACGTACGGGCCCAGGTTGCCCAAAATCGGCAAGATCGGGGTGTGTGCCATGGACGCCAAAGTGATGTCGAAGCCATGTCGGAGAATATTGAGCAGGCTTATTGAGAATGGCGAGTTTGAAACCGTTATTTTTGGTGACAAGGTGATCTTGGACGAAGCCATTGAAAACTGGCCCACCTGCGACTTTTTGGTCAGCTTTTTCTCAACGGGGTTCCCGCTCGACAAGGCCATTGCCTATGTCAATTACCGTAAACCATACTTTATCAATGACTTGGTGTTGCAAAAGGCTCTTTGGGACAGAAGATTGGTGTTGTTGATCTTGAACCATGCGAATGTTCCAACGCCTACTCGTTTGGAAATCAGTAGAGATGGCGGGCCCCATATCGATGAGCAGCTCAAGGAGAAGTTGGTTGAGGCTGGAATGACTCCTCAGCAGCTTTACGAGCTCACCAACCAGAAAGAACCAGATTGGGAAATGGTAGATGAAGATACATTGAAGGTAGGAGACAAAATCTTGAAGAAGCCGTTTGTAGAAAAGCCCGTGGATGGCGAGGATCACAATGTCTACATATACTATCCTAAGTCTACAGGCGGTGGAGGACGTAAATTGTTCCGTAAAATCGGTAACAAGTCCTCGGAGTTCGATCCCGACTTGGTGAGTCCTCGTACCGAAGGCTCGTATATCTACGAAAAGTTCATGGACACAGACAACTTTGAAGATGTCAAGGCATATACGGTAGGCAGTGGCTTCTGCCATGCCGAAACCCGTAAATCACCAGTGGTGGACGGAATCGTCAGGCGAAACACCCATGGTAAGGAGATCCGGTTCATCACTGAGTTGAGCGCAGAAGAGAAAAAAATGGCCCAGAACGTGTGTAATATCTTTAAGCAGACTATCTGTGGATTTGACTTGTTGAGAGTCAATGGCGAGTCGTTTGTGATAGACGTCAACGGGTTTTCTTTTGTAAAAGACAACAACGACTACTACGATTCGTGTGCCAATATCTTGCGGGATTTGTTCATTGAAGCCAAGAAAGAGCGTGATTTGATCAAGACCAAGTTGCCGCAGCTGTCGAAGCTTCTACACCAGAGTCAGTTCGAAGAAAAGGAACAGAAATGGGTGTTCAAAGGCATGGTCTCTGTTATCAGACATGCCGATAGAACCCCTAAGCAGAAGTTCAAGTACTCGTTCAGATCGCCGTTATTTATTTCGCTACTCAAAGGTCACTTGGAAGAAGTGATCATCAGAGCTGTGCCCGATCTCCAGGTGGTATTGGAAACAGTCAAAATCGCCCAGGAAAAGAACTTGGAAGATAGCAAGAAATTGAAGCAGTTGAGAGGGGCTTTGGAAAAGAAAATGAACTTTCCTGGTACCAAAATCCAGCTTAAGCCTTCGGTCAACGTAGAAAACCCCGAGCTCGTAGACAAAGTCCAGTTGATCTTGAAGTGGGGTGGAGAACCTACCCATTCCGCCAAGCACCAGGCTTCCGACGCAGGTGAGCAGTTGAGACAGTACATCAAGTTGTTGAACAAAGACGCTTTGCAGAACATCAAGGTGTTTACGTCGTCAGAAAGAAGAGTTATCACCAGTGCCCATTTATCCACTTTGGCGCTTCTCAACGAAGATACTTTGCCCGAGGACTTTATGACCATTCGTAAGGACTTGCTTGACGATTCTAATGCCGCAAAGGACTTGATGGATAAAGTCAAGAAGAAGTTGAAGCCTTTGCTTAGACAAGGTGCCGAAGCTCCTGCGCACTTTACATGGCCACCTAAAATGCCCCAGCCGTTTGTGGTCATCAAAAGAGTATGTGAATTGATGAATTTCCACAAGCAAATCATGGAATACAATTTCGCTACCAAAAACGTGCAGGAGTTCCAAACCAACTGGTGCTGTGGAGAAGACCCGTTCTTGTTTAGAGAGAGATGGGACAAGTTGTTCAGCGAGTTCACCAGTGTGGAAAAGACCCATCCTTCCAAGATCTCTGAATTGTACGACACTATGAAGTACGATGCCTTGCACAACCGTCAATTCTTGGAAAAGATCTTTTCGTTTGATCCTAACGATGAAAAGCTCTTGGAAATCTTGAGGAAAAACTGCGGTGATACAATTAACTCTTCGGGTCTTGTCAGTGAATATCCAATCAATATCTTGGCTATGAACAATTTTAAGATCCCTGACAACAATGTCAACATGCCACTGTCTAGTAATAACAGCTCCACTCCCAACTCACACTCAAACAGCTCAAATAACGTAGCCAATGCCACCTCCACCGCAGGTTCTACTCCAGTTTCTGCTGGCTCGCTAGGTTGGGTCTTGAAAGGTGCCAATTACTCCAAGGAGTCCAAAGATGTGCCTGCTAAACAATCTGCATCTTCCTTGAAAACCCAGCAAAATCCTTTTGATCATCCTACTTTTGCAAGATTAAGAGAATTGTACCGGTTATCGAAAGTGCTTTTTGACTTTATTTGTCCTCAAGAATATGGTATTAAAGACGAAGAGAAATTGGATATCGGTTTGTTGACTTCCTTGCCATTAGCCAAGCAGATCTTGTCTGATATTCAAGATATGAAGGCTCACGATACTGCTGCCGTGGTCAGTTATTTCACCAAGGAATCGCACATATACACCTTGTTGAATGTGATCTACGGGTCTCAATTCCCCATGAAAATCGCCAGAAACGCTTTACCTGAATTGGATTACTTATCACAGATTGTGTTTGAATTATACGAAGCTTACGATCCTACTAGTCCAGGTGGCAAGAAACACTCCATTCGTCTTTCGTTATCTCCCGGATGTCACACACAAGATCCTTTGGATGTTCAATTGGATGACGATCACTATATCGGATTGATCAGAAGAATCAGTTTGACCAGACATTTAGATATGGACTTGGTAACCCAAAGATTGAAATCCAGATTCTCCAGAGTTTCATTGCCAAAGAAGTTTACTCCAGTCAACATCTCCAGTCCTTTAGCTCATGGTTTATAATTTATTTTGTACATAACGTATTTACATTTAGTTTTAAATACTTTCATTTATATATATTAGTATATACAAGGTAATTGTAACAAAGGTAACCTTGCACCTCATAAAGAATAATACAAGAAGTTTAGTCAACATTTCTAGTCTTTCATAATTTACAAATAATTTTCATTAACAATATATTCTTGTATATAAAACCTAACTATAACAAAAGTAGTACCACGTACCTTTGTAATATTCTGGCCACATAAGAAGAAAGAAAAACAGCCCCAATGGGGGTAAGGATCTATAAGATTCCCAAATATTAAATAAATAAGTAGTAGAAGAAGGAATCGTTAACGGAGAAAATGAACCACAGGGTGTAGATTATTATTTTTATGCTGATTCATAAGATTCCCAGTTGTTGATAATTGATAAAATCTTTTCAGATTTGGTCAAGTCGTAAACTTCTTGGAAGTACTCCTTTGTGATTTGGAATGGCTTGGCAGTCAAGTTTGGAATGTATCTGCCAATTAAATCATTTGGCTTAACAGATGATTGTGGGATCTTCTTGCACAAGAATCTTTGGAATGGCTTGACACCAGACATCAAGTAAGAAGAGTGGAATGGAACGGAAATACCCTTCAATGGAATAACGGCAAATCCTCTTTGCAAGTCAATTGGTTGAGGCTTGGCAATGGATTGGGCAGAGACTTCAGAAATGATTTCCTTCAAGTGTTCTCTGACTTCGTCCAAGCTCAAGGTTTCTTGTAATTTGACGATGTCGATCTTGTTCAATTTGATAACGTTCAAGACGTTGGTGATGGTGTCCAAAGCTCTCAAATCACCAGCAGTAACGTACTGTTGGTTTTCAACGTTGTAGTTGACGATTTCCAACAACCAGCCGGTCTTTTCAGAAACTTCTTGAACGACAAATCTAAGGGCAGTGTCGTTGAAAGTAGGGCTGACTCTGCTTGGGTTGACGGCACACATACCATAGTTAGATCTACCGAACTCGTCTCTTGGGACAGCTACTTGCATGGTCATACCTCTGTAGAAGACAACGTCAACTAACGATTCAATTGGCATGACATTTGCTAAAGAGGATAAAGCAGAATATTCACCCAATGAATGACCAGCAAACATCACATCGGAAGGAACCAAACCCTTGGACTTAATATCTTCGTAAGCAGCCTTTTCCATTAAGGTCAAGGCTGGTTGGGTAAATTGAGTGGCAGATAATAAACCGGTTGGGGAAACAAAAGTGTACGAAGTGGTGGTGTGGTCAATGTCCTTGAATATCTTTTCAGACTTGATTTCACCGTCGTCACCAATGGTTTCGAACATCATACCAATATAGTTGTCTCTGATGTTTCTACCCTTGGCACCTCCAAAGTGCACAGTCAATTCATTTGGATTGTTTTGCACAATTTCAAGAATAGAGAAACCGTAGTTGTCAACAAAGTGACGGTCGGCTCTGTCCCAGACTTCACGAGCAACCTCGGAAGACTTGTACAAGTCCATACCCATACCTTGTTCTTGGGAACCTTGACCAGTGAAGACGTAGGTGGTGATTGGCTGGTCAATTTCAGCTTCACCAACCAAGACTGGCTGGTCAGTTTCGACGTTTTTGGTTTCGACCTTGATGATCTTACGACCGTTGATCATACCAACGTGTTCCAAGGTGGTTTGCAAAGTGTCGTTAGGTAAGACCATACCGACAAAGTTACACTTGAAGGCTCTGACTCTGGAAGCCACGTTATTGGCAGCCCATTCTTCGACCAAAGATCTGATGGAACCAGAAGAGTACATACCGTGGGTGATAGTACCAGGCAACTTGGCGTAGTTGGCAAACACTCTGGAAACGTGGATAGGGTTGTAGTCACCAGAAACCTTACCATAAGGTTCGTTGGTACCTGGAGCCTTGGAGGTCAATTCTTCACCGGAAGAGATTGGGATAGCGTTTTCGAAAGAAATGGCTTCTTCAATGGTCTTTCCGTGTCTCTTCAAGTAGTCAGTGACTGGGTTACCGTGGGAAACGCCTGCTTCGTAGTCTACAACACCAACTTGGACAACTTCCTTGGTTGGCAATTCCATGTAAACTTGACCGGTGGTCTTGATAGAGGAGTAGATTTCAGCGTCCTTAAACTTGTAGGTGGAGTTACATCTGAAAGTCAAGGTGGTGTTTTGCAAGTCAACTTCCTTTTCCAAATGGAACCATTCCTTAGATTTCAAAATGGCCAAATCCTTAGGAGAGCTCAAAGTGACTTGAGCTGGAGTCTCGGTGACCTTTTGGAAAGTGTTTTCGTAGTCAGAGTAGTCACCACGGTACAAGAATTGAGAAGTAACTTCCATAACTCTCTTACCATCGATGTAAAGGGCACCAACAACTTCAACCAACTTACCAGAGGCTTGGTTCAAAACGGCCTTGATTTCGGCTCTGGTGGAAACAACATCGCCTTGCTTCAATGGACTGGCGCCTGGCATCATCTTGTAACCGTTGGACAAGTGAACCAACTTCAACAAGTCACCATCAACAGTCTTTGGGAAAATGGCCTTAGTGATGGCCTTCCAACCAATGACAATGGCGAAATCCATTGGAGCCAAGCTTGGCTTGCCTGGTCTGGAAACAAAGGCTTCACACTTGTTACCAATAGCATGGGTGAATTCAGAGATATCTTGGCCGGTGATTTCAACTTCTCCACCAATGATATCTTCATTGGTATCGATGTTAATGTCAAATGGAACATCAAGACCAAACCACAACTTCCAGTAGAACTCCTTGATTCTGTCGTTTCTGTCTTCCATGACCTCAACAATTGGAGCAAAACCATCGATTGGGTTGTATTTGAACAAGAATGGCAAGGCAATTGGAGAGTTGTCGACGTTTCTGTGTTCAATCAAAGACAATTGAATGGTGTTGTTTTGAACCAACTTGATTTCCACAACCGGCTTCAAGTCTCCCTTGACGTTTTCAAAGACTTCAACCTTGGTCTTGGTAATATCGTTAGGATAAGAAACTTCCACAATGGTGTTGGCAGCTGGCTCCAAAACGTCATGGATTGGGTTGGAAACGTGGTTTGAACCTTGCACAACTCTGTTAGTGGAAATGAAAGCTTGCAACCAGTTCAATTTTTCACCAGCCAAGAATTTCAACCACTTAGCCTTTTCTGGAACAGTAGAGCCTATCTTGTAGGTAACCTTGTCGGAAGACTTGGTAACTTCAACGCCTGAAGGAACAGAGATGGTTTGAGGAACGTTGCTTCCAAAGTACTCGACAACTGGAATCTTGGACTCGTCACCACTGTAGATGCTTTCAGTCAAGCTAGCAATGTGACCATCGTGGATTCCGTCCAAAATGACACCAATTGGCTCGTCGACCTTTTGGGTGAATTGAGCAGCAACTGGTCCATGTAAGATACAAGTTCTTTGGACATCTTCGTCGACCACGGCCTCCAAATCTTCGGATTGCCAAAGAGAATCCTTCTTGAAGAAGAATTCAAATCTTTCGTCCAAGACTGGAACAAATGGGACTGGTTTTTGGCCTGGAGTGGCAGCACGGATCAAGAAGTAGTCACTGTCGATTTCAGAGATCAATTGTTCCTTAGCAGCAGGGAAGTGGTCAAAGAACTTCTTGGTGAATTCCAATGGGTTGTGTTCCAATTGACCGTAGTTTTGGATCAAAGAAACCTCGCCGGCCTTGGTGGTGAATCTTTCTTCGACTCTCTTTAAGAAATCGCCAAAGAAGTTTCTCAAGGTGAAATCAATCCATCTTTGAGACTTGGAAACATACATCAATTCAATCAATCTAAGAGCGATTTCTTGGTATGTCATGTCTTGCAAGTCACAAACACCGTTGGCGTTCTTACCGAACCATGGCTTAGCAAAGTCTTCATTCAACTTCTTGATGATGTAGTCCTTTCTCTTGAGCAAAGCATCGGTTCTCTTGTTCTTTGGAAGGTTAAAGATAGTGTCGTCCATTTCCTTCCAGAACATAACACCTCTGGTGGCAATCTTGTGGATTGGTTCACCCATTTCAGACAAAACAGTGACAATACCACCGGTTGGCTTCTTGTAGGTTTGTTCCCAAGAGCCGTCTGGGACACCAGAACAAGAAGCAATCAACTTCTTGGCTTCCAAAGAAGTGTGAGATTCCTTGGCGGTCATGACTCTGGAACCCAAAAGAATACCGTCAAATGGCATAGGTGGGTAGTTGAATTGCTTGGTCCAAGAACCAGTCAAGTATGGCAAAGTGTCTTTGTCGGAACCAAAACCAGAACCGGCAACCAACACAATGTTGGAGCATCTTCTGATTTTAGAGTACATTTGCAAGATAGGTTGGTGGAAATCTTCAAAAGAATGGTGTCCACCACCTCTTCCACCAGTCCATTGCAAGACAATAGGGAAGTTAGGGTGGGCCTTGGCAATGGCAATAACCTGACTGATAGAGTCGACGGAACCTGGCTTCAAGCCCAAATGGGTCAATCCCAAGTCTTGGATGTACTCGGTGGCCACGTCAATGGATGGAACACCAGCACCAATAGTCAAACCTTGGATAGGGTAGCCTCTTTGTCTCAATTCCTTGATCAAAGGAATACCCCATTGCAACATTCTTGGGTTGACATAAAGCATGTTGAGCGCAAAACCGGCACCAGGAGTGATGTTTCTGGTGACTTCCTTGATGGCTTCTTCCAAGGTAGTGGACTTGAAGTAACCACCACCGGCCAATTCGATGTGGTAGCCGGCGTTAATACTGGCAGCCACGATCTCTGGGTTGACGGTGGTTGGAGTCATACCGGCAACCATAATAGGAGCTCTTCCTAACAATCTGGAGAACTTGGTGTCGACATAAACCTTGTTGTTGGAGGTCTTGACCAATTTAGCCTGGTGTTCTTTCAACCAGTTTGGTGCAAACTTGACGGATTTGGACTTGGTGGTCTTGAAGATTTCGTGCTTGAAACCGTATTCGTCGTCAATAGCCTTCAAGTCAAGAGTACCGGCAATGATAACTCTAGAACCAGTACCGTCCTTGTTTCTGTGGGTCAAGACACCCAAACCAGAAACACCACCTGGACCGAAATCCAAGATGTGGGTCGACTCGAATTGAGTAGCGACTTCCCATTTGACTGGTAATTGGGTTATACACTTGACAATTCTCGAGATAATTGGTTCCTTGGACTCATCAAATTGCTGGAAGTTTGAACCGTCAAAAGTATCGTAAACAGGGATTCTAATGTTGGATTTTTCAAACGACAAGTTCTCGTTTTCAATGTCGATCAAGACCAACTTGGTGGCATTTTCCAAGAGGTGGGAGTGGAAAGGTGCGAAAATTGGCAAGAATCTGTTGGAGAACTTCAATTTTCTCTGCGAGTGAGGAATTCTCGATTGGTCCAAACCGTTAGGAGCCTTTTTGTTTCTCAAGGTCAAGTTCAAACCGTAAAGAGATTCTGGAGGACCAGAGACCACCAAGTTTCTGGCACCGTTGATCAAGGAAATAGCAATGTGTTTTTCTTGAGGCAAGTGCTTGTTGGTTTGGTCAATGAACGAGTTGACTTGTTCAATAGACAAGTCTCTGACTGACAACATTGGGGATGGTCTACCTTCACCGTTTTCAAGAGAATCCTGCAACATGGTTGGAGGCAAGGTGGTTCTTGGGTAGGTGATCAAACATCTGGAACCAATGAAGAACATAAGGGAAACGGCTTTCAAAGCGTTTTCCAAAAACGAATCCCACGATCCAGAGGAAGAAACGGCAATGGCAGTCACGATACCTTGGGAGTGACCGGTGGAACCACCACCTTTGAAATACTCGTTGAATTCACCAGGAGTCAAGCCCAAGATTTTACAAGTGATGGCGTAATGACACAATTGGATGGTACAGATCATCGGACACGAGACTGGCACCGACAACAAGTAGTCTTGATCAGGCGACTTGTCTGGGTTGGATAACCAGGCAAGAATGTCCAAGCCTTGTGTGTAGACCTTGTCGAATTCCGAGGAGTTGTTCTTGATCAACTTGTTCAATTTGGTGGCAATTGGCACAATTAAATCGTCATGAACAAGCCCTTTGTACAACTTGTAGATTTCTCTCAATTCTTCGAAATAGTCGTCGGTGTTACCTTGACCACCGAATATAGCCACCAACTTGGCATCGAACTTGGTTTGGTATAATAAATTCGATTCAATCTTTTCAACCTTTGTGTTGGAGTTGATCAAAGCGGTGTAGTAGTTTTTGACCACGTTTTCCTTGATCTTCAAGGGGGTGGTTGGGTAAGCAGAATCGTCTTTTAATAAGGAAACAGCAAACGAGTGGATATCGACTGAACCGGTTAAGAATGTAGAATTAAAATCTTGCAACGACAACTTCAATATTTCGTCAAATTGACCAGGCGATTTTGGATCCACCAAGGAGGCAATGAACCCCAAAAACTTACCAAATAACTCTACCGGCGATGAAGGTTCGTCATCATCGGCGAAATCTTCGGTTGGCTGAGGCAATGTTTTGATGAACTGGTCCTTCAATTGCGAGTAGTTGAAGAACAAATCATTTGGGACCAAAAAGGTGTGTTCGATTGTGCCATGATTGAGTGAAAATGGACGATGGGACGAAGTATTGGACATTTTTTTATTAGATATGGATATTACGGTTGATTAGTTAAGCTAGTAAAGAAAACAGGTGTAGCGGGCGTTTCTTAGCTGGGTTGTTGGGTGCGCTAGGCTGGCGGGAAATTAGTATGAGATCGGTTGTAAAATTAATCAGAACCGTGAATATTCTTGAAATCGGCGTGGTGAATTATATTCTATGTGGTACTGTAGAGATATAATCTAAGGAAGAAGTATTCAAGATCTGTTCCGAATTCAATTCCTTTGCCGGTGTGGTAAAATATATATATAAATATATTTACTATCTCAATTTTTGATGGGCCAAAAATACTACGCACAAAAATTTTAAGGATTTTTTTGGGGTGTCGGTTGGGATTATAACGGCAGGAACACACAGCCGGGCGATTTACACCAACCCATAATACTGATATAGGACTACACGTAGAGGACATCGACATCGTCTATATACCACCATTAGCTAGCGTAGTACCCTCTCATCTACTGGCCTCCCAGGTCGGGCAGGCTAAATTTTGTACACGCGTACGCCCTCAGTTAGTGGCGTGTCGCATTTTTGTGAGAGATCAAGTTTCAACGGCCCAACGTGATTGTTGCAATACAATGCAAGTGGAATTCTCTACACACTCTGTATGGCTGACGAATCAAGGCTATGCAATATTAAGCACGACATATAGGGGGCTAGATCACATTTGATATATCAGCTGGAGAACCCTACACGCTTATATTATTTTTTGGTTCATCGCTTGTCATGTTTCTAGTGATCTCTCATACCTCCCAACATTATTTCTCATTATGAACACCTAGTCCGAATTTTCTTCGGAGAAAAGGTTATTAGCCTTGGCCACGATGGTCCTACTTTTTTGTGGTGAGGTTTTTTGTTGGCCTTTTATTTTTGGGTGCGCCGTTAAACTGGACGAAATTGGCCGCTTTGAAATGGATCTGCATATAAATCAGGCCATAAACGACCAAAACGGACAGTTACGGGTTCTGTATACAGCGCCCTTATATAAGATCAAATTATTAGTGTAACTTAAAGTATACGAGAAATGATTTAGCTAGACTATAATGTGCCAAAGAATAATTTTGTCTGCTCTGAATCTCATACCCTGACAGTATTATCAGCGGCTGTTCGCACCTTGTAAGTTGTGAGACAAGCTACCCTTAGGGGTGGCCAATTTGATTTTCACCAGAGTCTATATGCAGTATGTATTTATATGTAGAGCTGTCGAGCTGAGCTTTTGGCAGATTGGACGGTATCTTGCAGTTTACTTGCACCCGCCAGTTTGTCGCACTACTATGCAGTACGCTTGAATTGCCATAGTAACGATGTCCTTTTTCGGCCGCCTTACACGGGGCGTACAGCTGTGCTTGTTTGGCCAACTTGGCATGTAGCGTCGCCATTTGAGATAGTGTCCCCAGTCTTTCTGACTCTTTGTAGAGGTTTAATTGCGAAATCAAAGCGCCGCTTCACACAGGTGAGCTTTGGGCAATTGGCTCGAAGGTTGTGGGTCGCGATTTGGGATTATGCGGGCGAGCAGCAATTACGAGACTCGCTAGTGGGCCGTCATAATCATTATTGGACTACAGTGCGTTGGCTAGAAGGAAATTCCGGGCTCAACATCCCAGTAGCTGCCATTTGTCGGTTATTGGGTTGCAAAAGATGTGAACAACTTTTTGGTCTATCAAGTTCGATGGATGGTATGCTCGTGGTGGGTTAGTAATGCCGAGGAGGTCTGTATGTAGAGGTCAATAGCTAATTGTAAGTTTCATAACTTGAGTAGGTTGTATAATTTTTTTAAATACTGGCAAAAAATTGAGAAAATAGCTTCATCAGCGCGTGTTTTTCGAAAGTTTGATTTTGCAGCTGAAGTTTTGCTTTAAACTTGAATCAGAAAGAAGAAGAGTAGATCTAGTACATATCTTAATGCGTATTTATAAATCTTGGTTCAGTTGTGGAGGATACGCCCACCTGAACATTATTGCCTCACGTGAGCACCTTAAAATTTTAAACTAGTCTCGGCGATAAGAACCATTTGATGCATGCATGCACTTGGTCCTAAAGAGTCGAGCATTATATGCAAGATATGCCGGTATAGCATGGCCCGTAGCATCTAGCGAGCAGCTGAATCCAGATTCAATATATCGTGCACCTTCACATTGGTCGGAATTGAACAGAAAGTGCGAGCATTGTGAGGGCTTTCGCATTTCCTGTCCCCCGCCGATGCGACTACTAGCAAATTCAAATATGAGTGCTAGGATGCTGGTACCGAGACCAAGATGTAGAGGATTTACTGGTTTAGTAGAATTGTGCTTAGTGGCAGGTAGGCTGTGTTCCGTGTTAAATGGAGAACTTAAAGTGACGCGTGTGGATGCTCCTTTTGCGAACTAGCACCGATACCGAGCTATCGGGAGTGGAGACAAATTAATTTTTTTTTGCTGCAAAAGTTCTCAAATTATTATTTGACGTATTTGATTTAGAGATGATTGATGCACATCAATGAGTATATTAGTATAGCACGAGTATTTTGAACGAAGCTGACTTCATAAGGTCTACCAAAGTTTCTAGATTAGGGAGGTCTACTATACTTTAAAGAGAAACGAGGTTGGTACTGTTGCTATACTTGACCGGGGCAAGAGAAATGTAACGGTCTTCGAGATTATAGACAACATATGCAGATCTCAAAAAGATGTCACCCAAGGCAATATAACCTCCATCCGAGGGGGTCATATTAAGCAGACAATCTTCCAGTTTTTGTCCCTGGATGTCGTATGGCGTCATCAAATTTGAGTAAGGAACAGCAATCGAAACACCATTGAAGTTGAAATGCAATACCTTGGAACCTTGGTCACATTCATAGGCGTCGTTGCTCACATCCAACTCAGAAGTAATACTATCAATTACATTCTGGGGAACCCACAGACCGGGGGTGCCCGAGTCGAATATAGCAGAAGCGTTGACACTAACTGTTTTTCCGCCAGCGGTGGTTGTGGAATCCCAAGGCGCTAACAACCACTCGTCAGAAGTAATTGGGAGCTTTACCAATCTTCCAGAAAACTTTTCGGTGTCATATCCACCAAAGACAATACTACCAGACTTAGCACTTGGCTCGTTCAAATAAAGAGAATAGGCAACTTTATTGATGTAGCCCTGGTCTTTTAGGGCTTGAGGAAAGTTAGGGTAAGTTGGGTCTCCTTGGGCTTGAGCCCAGTACTCGCCATGTAAAGGTCCAATACCCAAGACACCTCGACCAACAGTGTCATTCGTACCAACTCCAAATTGGAAGTTTGAAAGTGTTGGACCATCGGGGAAACCAACACTGTCTGTTCCAAACTCACCCGAAACTTCGGCATCATCGCCATATACAACGCCGAACAACTCATCGAGGTCTTTCCAGGTGGAGGACTGTGTCCGGTCGAAAGTACCGCCGGTAGTACAACTGGGAGGCGAGGGAGAATATTCGAAAGTCATTAGAACATTGAGCGTCTTTTGAGACGACCCAAAAATCAGAGCTACCTGTGTCAAGGGCAACCCAAACAGGATCTTTTTGAGATCCAACAAGGATTTGAATGGAGTAATATGTTGGATTTACATTAATTATCTTTTCGTCGGGTGTGTCTCTTCTGCTGATGTGACTACTCGGAGCTGGTGGTTGTTTGATCTTGAAATCAATCAGGAAAACACCGCTATTTCCTCTCTTTGCAAGCCCCCTGTCTTTGACTGATGGGATTGCAATACCGTTAGCTACCATGCTCAAGGCCACAGCCATCAAAGCGCTTTTGATTGAAACCATTCTGACAAGGTAATTCACTGATGACAATAAGAGCCTTCAGAACAGCGGAAGTCTGTATTAATTCACCGACTGGTAGTCACCTGCAACGTCTGACTACGTCTTAATGGCTCACACTATACTCTAATCAATCCCTGCGCCGCATGTTACATTCGAGATGAAATTATTGCGAAATTTCGGAATAATTAAATTGGATACGTAGCCCCTACAAATGCATGCAGGTACTACGCATTAATAACTGATCGAAATTTTTTAAATGACTTTTACGGTTGGCCACAGTATGGCGTTTTGAGCTCTGTGCATTGCAAGACGTCAATTTCGGCTGGCAGTGACAACGAACTGTCTAGACGTTTAACGTCTCGGGACTCGTTGTGATGCTCAACAGCTTTTTGATCGGAAGGATGGTGTCGCACGAGATTCACACGAGATTTTGTGCAAGATTTTGGATAGGCATGTGTTCCCAACGATAAATGGTTGTGTGCCGTTAGCGTACATTGATTTGAGTTGGCTGTATTGCAAGGTTATGACCTATTTATTGCATTTTATTGGCCGGAACTCTCGGTAACCGATTGCATCGAGTGGCACAACATTAGCCTATTTCAGATTGCAAACATGTCGAATTTGTTTGACATGAGCTAGTCCGATTGACTTTCTTGGCAACCGTTATTCGCGTTAATTTGTAGCCAAAGCTCCTCTTTGCAAATTCATGTATTAAACCGGTTTTGCAATGAGATGAAGTAATTGATTCGTGGATGATCACCGTCCTCATCAAGTAACACATAACTTCTTCCAGCACCATATCTTCCTTATATAACCTACATAATTTGTATAGATCTACACTTATAGTGTATTTGACTACGAGAATGAGGTCTTTTAGCTTGCTCAAATCATATATGAACCCAATGGTGCTTCCAACATCACCCTTTTTAGATTAATATCAATAGATCTCCTTTGCAACACTTGTGCAAAATACGTCAATAACGTCAAAAATGTCGCGTACGTCTTTTTATGATCTCATACTAAACTGAGTATTGAGATGACAAAACCGATTCAATTATAGCTCTCATAGAGTCTAGGATGCACTTGTATGCTGACATACGTAATGCATTGTCGTATAACAGTAACGATAAAAATTGTGTGAGCCCCACAATTGACTGATACTAGGAGTTTTGAAACGGGTAATACACTTTGACCCCATAGCAGCATCCACTCAAACTCTTCGTCTCTATAGCGGTAAAGTTCACGTCATAGTTTTGTCTTATAATTATAAATTGACAATTTCAGAGTGTTCACTAAAAGTAGGTTTGCCGACACTTATAGTCTGGTCATCGTTGTCATAAACCCAATAGGCGTATTTTTGAATTGGGATCCCAATCAGAAAGCCATCTTCTCTCCCAATACAGTGCTAGGATGTTTCCATATGAGTGCTAGGATGTTTCCATATGAGTGCTAGGATGTTTCCATATGAGTGCTAGGATGTTTCCATATGAGTGCTAGGATGTTTCCATATGAGTGCTAGGATGTTTCCATATGAGTGCTAGGATGTTTCCATATGAGTGCTAGGATGTTTCCATATGAGTGCTAGGATGTTTCCATATGA